>DWQL01001809.1:0-10772 GCA_018231265.1 Noctuana haematospila
ATAGCCTAGGCCAAACTAGTTCATCCTAAGCCCAACAGGATAAATCAGTTTAGGCTAGGCCAAACTAGTTTAGGTTAGGTTAGCTTAGCCTAAACTGATTTATCCTGTTGGGCTTAGGATGAACTAGTTTGGCCTAGGCTATACCAGTTCATCCTATCGTGTATAGGTAGAACTAGTTTAGCCGAGGCAAAACTAGTTTGTCCTGAAATCGGGTTTGGCCGGTAACATATATACCTCGAGAATCCAGCGTCTGAATTCAAAATTCTTTTTTTTTACTAAAACGTGAGTTTCATTCCTATTGAAATGGGGTTTGGTTTGTAGAGACTTCTCTACAAATTCTCTTTTCCTGATTTTCCTTGATCATGTTCCCAAATTTCCCTGACCAATTATTGAATCCCCCACACTCATATCTTCTACCTCATTCATTCTTGTATTTCATTTATAGGTCTTTTATCTTATTTGGGGTTGGACCACTTAACACCAGGTACCTACCGTGCACGCTTGTTTGCACTTAACATAAACAATATATTTTTGTTTAGAAAAAACAAACGATTTCAGTGCAACAGATTAAAACATATTCAAAATCCTTATTATGAACTCATCTTTTTGGATCTGAAGTTATTAGTTAACCTGTTGGATCTTACACGTTACCTGTTCGGATATTGCCCGCCAGCCCAAGTCCGACATGCGGTCGCATTCGAACGTCTCCCCTAGCAGTGGGTTGAAGGGCTTGTTTGTTCTGCAAATATTTTATTTATTTAACTTATGTACAATACATAAACACAAAATGCAAGGAAATTAATCTATACAATGGTACCTCCCCCTTTTTTCTAATAGAAATCTATTTTAACAGACCTGTGACTCGAAATACGATCCAGTATGGTAAGGGTGAGCGAGGTATACATAAAAGGCATTAAACAATGAGCAATTAATTTTGGATAATATATATATATAGGACTAAATATCATACTGCTATGGAAATATTGTGTGTTTTAAGTGTCTCCTCAAGCCTCAACATTTTAATATGAATTAGAATTTCAAATTCATCTTCAAGATTTTTTTGTTTTCTTGTATGAACACGACTTCGACACAGTTATCTATCAGAATAAATGAATAGGAAATGTGACTACATCAAGATAACATTACCATGGACTTACATCTATATTACGTTATAAGCAATACAAAATTCATTCATGTATTCCACGCCACTACTCTATAGTGTTAACAGGGGTATAATTCGTGAATATTTTCAAATGTAGTGTTTAAATTTAAATAATGAGTTTAGTAGTAGTAGGTAATGTATAGTGTATACCCATTTTCGACTCCTTAGTATTAAGATCACGTATTTTGTTAGTCTTCATTGCATGTCAATCACGGAAATGAGCGAGAAAAGCTGATAGGAAATGCCCCTACTCTCTTTTAGTAAGCAACAAGCGAGGGTACAGACATTATATAGTTGAAAAGAAACAGTGTATTATTATGACATTACCCAATCAAGATCAATATGCCATGTGACAACAAACAATCGCAATAGAGTCGCATACCATGGGTTCATACGAGCCACAGTACTGATCTCTTTAATCTGTGTTGTCAATAATGCGATCGATCTACAAAGTGGTGGAAGTTTGGACCTGCAGGCGGTGGTGGCGTAGGAGGAGACGGTGAAGGCGGCGACGTAGGCCAGCTGCTGCGCGGGGTCGGCGAACTGCGCCGCCTGGTCCAACACGCGCGAGTACTCGTAGTCCTCCGTCAGCCGCTGCAGCATCGACAGCGGCTCGCTGAAGTTCACCGGGATCGGGATTTTCGACAGCTCCTTGCCTTTCAACACGCATTGCCAAATTATAGACTACATACAAGTTGTGTAATTTATGTTATTTAGGGTCATACAGGTAATGTACAAATTCTATGTAGATCATGCGCGTGATGAGTATAAATGCTTATAGTTATACAGTCCATTTGTGAAATACCAGTTGCAGTAGGGTTCGTAAGGAACCCCCCCCCCCCCCAGATTGTAATATCAAACGCATTAATCAAATTATAAAGATAATTAATAACTACTTCATCAAACTTGTATCTCCCCTTACCCTAGTCCTTAAATGATAAAAATGATGATATCAAAGTATTACCAATGCAGTTCTTCATGATGGACCATAGGCTGAGCGGGTAGTTGGGCTTGTCGGGCACGCGCGTGCGCCGCGGCCGCCCGTCCACCGAGCTGGACGCCGCTTGCGACACGTGCGGCTGCAGTCAGTCACACTATTACATACTACTCTACAAAGCTACAAGTAGCCAAACATCATTTAGTCTACGTTGCACTTACGCTGATAGCACACATAAGCCGACAAACTGTATTAGCGAAACCGGTGAACGATCCGCCTGAGTTGTCCTTTGAATGGCGAGCGTAACTTGCAAACATCACGTATGTTTTCCACGAATAATAGGGTTAAACTTAGTATATCATGTGGCTATCTATAATCATCCTACACATGAATATACATTGTCGCCATATAAAAGTAACTCATGAACCCCTCGACAGTTTAGCCGCTACAGGCCGGTCAAATGCGCGACTCAGAAAATGTAAAATCTCAGATGAGATTTAAGAAAAAGGATTTGCGGCATATCTCACTCTCCTTAGTAAGAGAGGAGTAAAAAATTGCCAAAAATGCCTTACGTAATCTATGGGCACCCCCTATTGCACTTATGTTATAATTAATGTTATTTTATATTATATGTACTTCATATTTTAAGCACAAATCTACTGAACACTACAGAAAAACATGGTATTAATTAAGTTCGATGACTAATTATTTTATTTACACAACCACTATTTAAACTTATCAGTTGCTAGGTAACACTTCAAATCATAGCATAATCATAGCATCCATATCTTAATAGATTTTGTTATAAGTGCCTATAAAAGTGTTATGACAGATAGTAAATTAGTCGTATAAATATTTACTTGTATTTTAATGATTTGAATTGATGCTGTGATAAAATTATTTAAATTATGGTAACTAAGGTAAGATCAAACCTTATAGTTAAAATGGCATTAAAAAATAACATCTTACTGATGTTTAAAAAAGTTACTGAAGTTTTTTTTAGAAAAAGCATAATTAAAAAAATATAAGTCTGTTATAGTGAAACTTGAAACAAGTAATGTATGAAGTGAATTTTAAACTTTAAATACTTTCAGTGAAACTACGCCAGACAAATCGAAGTTAATTTATTTTCAATGTCTTGTAATTGCCTCAATTAACATTGACATCTCAATCCCACACAGTAAAAGCGGAGTGTATTCTGCAGCATATCAACGTTTTACTATATAGAGCATAATATAAATTGACTACAATGCCTATGTCTATATAGAATCTGTACAGTGCAGGTCATATTATTGGATCAAAACTGGGCCTAATAAGTATAGCCTGGGACTAATGCAGAATGCGAGACAGCAATTTTCATACTAATTGCCGTGAATTTTTTAATATTCGGATATAAAAAACAGCTCTCAATTTAACAGTGTACCTAGAGTGTCGTCGTTTATATTTTGAGTATAAATATTATGGAATCACTTCATGAGCTAATCTGGCCGAAAGGGTTGGATTGGATATGCATAAATGCTAAGTTAGATATAGCATTGAACCCGGATTTAGTTCAGGGTAGGATAATCTCAGCTGATTTTATCTGTTGTAAACATATTGAAACTTGTCGATACAAAGTGCTGTGATTGGTCATGAGTCGGGTCGGTCGGGGAGTGGTCCTATGAAAGGGAGTACTAACCCACACTACGATGTCCAGGTCGCGACCAGGCGCGCGGCTACCGGTGGCGCCCTCCGCGCCCCCCATGCTGCCCCCCTCAGCACGCTCCGCGTCCTCCACGAATATCACCTGCACATACACAACACATTATCTAGATCTATCTAAATTTAATTTAAAAATGTCAACAGATATATTATTATATGATACATAAATAAATAGCATATACTTTACAAGTTACATTAGTTTTACAATTGTATAATAAGCATTATTATATCCTTGGTACTGATAAGTAGCAATGTGACCATTGAGTTATACTATACATTTAACAATGACTTATACTTTGAAAGCAGAATGAAATTCTGCTAGAATTTAGAAACGACTTAGTGCATTGAAAAAATAGACGAAGCACGTGAGTCTCACCTGCTGTGTTTCAGTAACAGTTTCGCCTTCAGACTCGTCAGAACTTTCACCACTTTTAACTTTGTTTTTTCTATTTACCTGCAAAAACAATAATACATGACCACAGCCCTAATACCACTCACACAGATCATTTCACTCACAAAAAAATATCGTGATAATAGCACAGAGCAAAATGCTGGTCTACAAAAATCTAATACACAATGTGTAAAATATACAACTTAAAGTTGACTAATCCTCAAGGCTAAATTCAATTCATATCAATACACAATGAAATATGTACAAAGTTTAGTGACAAAGATTTACACAATGGCACAAATAACATAATAGCAGAGAAGCATTATCCTCGTGTATGATTTTTATTGTTTCAACATCACCAGTTTTAATTTGACAATTTGTTTCCATTAACAGTGACTTTAGAAGGTCATAGCTTTATGTTCCCATATAATTGGTACATGGTTATCTTTTCAATATGCTGTTCTGGGGTTTTGGTATAATTATAATATCAATAGGTGTGCTCCTATATCCTATAATCATTGTATAAAGTTACTGTGTTGTGAATTCTGACGTGGAAATTCCCTACTAGGTAAGGATGGTAGCCTGTACTATGTATAACTGATAATGTCTGATTTTCTAGTGATCATTTTTCAAAATTATGTACAATAGCTATAAGTATATAATATATTGCACTGTAAAAATTACTCATTACACGCTGCAATATAAATACTTACAGGCACTTTAATTACAAATGAAGTCTTGTCATCCATGCTAGAAGTAACGCCCTCTTCCACTGCATCAAAGAACTCGTGTTCCTCATCTTCAGTTTCGTTGCCCTGACTGCCTCCGTTACCTCCTGCAGATACAGAATTGTTTTAGTTGACAGATCACTTTATTTCCTGTGATCATCAGTAAATGTGCTAATTTGTTATTCAATTTAACATTCTGTCAACATTAATTGTATTGATGTGTAGACAGCTCGGGACTTATGAAGCATACTTCACTAATTAAGAATTCACCCTTTACAAACATTAGAGAAAATTCATTATTATTAATTATATTTTTAAGTTGTTTAAAATTTTTAATTTAACAGAACAATACTTATGTTTATATAAAATTTGATTCAATATCATAAAATTATGCATTGTATAGTATAAGTAATATAATATTTATCAAATACCCAGTTGATACCTTTACCTGAAAACAATTTTTATTGAATAATAATACAAACAACTTATGCCGTATGATCAATAAAAGCAACTCATTACACAGTAATAAAAAATGTAATTAAATTGTCAACTAAAAGATACTAGCAAAAATTGTTACTGAAGACAATAAAATGATTTTACACCCAATCAAAACAACATTCAAGGGGCTGTTAAGCTTACACTAATTACTAAACCATAAAAAAAAACATGATAGATCATAATATAATATATCCAAGTCACTAAATGAACAAAAGGAAAGCTCATACAGCATTACACTACTATATAATAATGCACTATTTGGCAATACTTTAAATAAATTGAAATGTCACTTTGATCACTCCTCGTTGGGTAAAAAATGTTGATTATGTAATTAATGCACCACTGAAAAGTACTAGTCATTTCCTTCTTGATATAATTATTTATGGATGGTATGTGTGTATACCTACAAAAAACGTTGAACAGTATGTTAAACAACTAAAGCGAAAAAATAAAATTGGAAATACTTGTAGTTAAAAAACTTAGGGATAAGTATAAGTTAAGAAATGATAATAAATTTTGAACTTTAATATTTCAGTATACCTAATATTTAAATATTTACTTTTAACGCATTAAACATCCAGTGTATCCTGTTAATAGTTCACAGGCAATTTTTATTTCAATAAGCTCTAACTTCGTAAACTTATGAGATAAGTTGCTCTTCTATTCAGTACTTATGGGCAGGACATTAATAAATAGAAATAATGGAAAACATTACTTTAATTTTCTTATAAAAAGGATGATTGAACAGAATTATAAATTTGTTGATTAGATAAATAAAAGATATTAAGTGCAATGAAACTTTGCAAAAGCATTGAAGACATAAATTTTTTAGATATTGCAGTGCATGGTCATTCTTTTACATTTTGCAAGCCCATGCTTGGATGGCTTCTCAAGTCAAAATGAGAAAAAAAAATGTTTGAAGACTTGATATCATAGTTTATAGACAAAACATCAATACTCATCACATCAGACATTAGGGACAGGCAAAGAATCTCTATTCATACAGCATGAGAATTAAACAATTAAGTTCATCAAGACCCTGGTACACCCGATTGTACACTCTGCTACAACTTGGCATAATGGTACACTGTTAGAATAGAATAGACAAAATAGGTATTACTACAAAAACTGTATTGGGGTCTTCAAATATTTTTTGCTTAGGGTCAGACACGTCTAAGTATATTCACGTAAAATGTTGTGATTTGATGTTTAGCATTTTGATAACCAGACACTAGCAGGATTTGTAAAAAGCCCTTAAGAATATCTCTATAAAAGTATCTGCATTGCTCAATTTATTTTGGATTATTTTTAATGCACAAGAATGATGTTTATGGTGTAAATTCCTCTAGCCTGTGCTAGTCAATAAGACATGAAGTTGGCCGTGTGGACTAAGTGGACAAGCATTCGGCACAAACATCAACGAGCGAGATCTGTCTGATCATTCTCGTGTTCACTTACCACCCATGACGTATGCAATGCGGCGTTAACTATTACTCATTGCAAATAACCTAACGCCCAATATTTGTTTGCGAAGCTGCTAGTTATACAAGGCCAAGATCACAGTGTAAACACACTCTACACTACATCACCGCAACTCCTCAGCCAGCTCCCGCACAACCGAATATGATCACTTGTGGAAAGCGCACGTTAATTAAATAAACTAACGCAATATAACCTCAACGTACCAATTATTGTATGTAACGAACGACGCTTGTAACAACAAAATAACCTTGGGATTGTATAGAAGACAGGAAAATCGCAAATAAAACGGATAAAACCTACTGTGAAAGTATTGACACTAATTGGTTTACCTACCACAAAAATTATTAACTTTTAAAACACATTCTTACGAAGTTATAACTGCACTCATTTAATTTCACTTTATTTTTCAGAAATATGTTTTTATACTAATAAACACCGACGTATTTGATTCTATTTCTAATTTTATTTTTCGTCAGGAGACAGCAACGAGTCGTCACCTCGACACGACAATCGACATTAATTTTACTCTATTAATCTATATTTCTATCTATCTATTCAAGTCTATGACAGTATGGCTACCATCTATGGTCTCGAGCTAAGCCACAGACTTTATATAAACATTATTATCTACATCTTTGTAATAATGTTGTGTTCAATTTCAGTTCAAATCCTACCTTTAGTTTAGTTCCGGGTACCTTCACCACTACGTTAACAGCGATCAGCGCCAAAATGGCGATTATCAAATTGCTTCAAACAAATATCTATTGCCAGATTAGCCAGTTACTTACATAGCAGTTCAGTGAATAAAAAAAAATATATAAATAAATTAATAAATAGCAAGCACAAAATGAATTTTACTACACGTTGTACAAAATTAATAGCGCGATTTAGCAACCTGTACAGCGCCATCTAGTATGAGTTGTTTAAAATATACGTTATTAAAATAAAATAAAAACATTTTTATTCATCATAAGGTATTTATATACACTCGATGAACGTCAAAAAACAGTACATCGGCTTTAGGCACCTCTTTGGCTAAGGTAGTAAGGTTATATTTACAAACGATGTTTAATTCCTTTTTTTACTCTCTGGAGGGTGAAAATAAATAAAAAAAACGCTGAATTTATATAAGAGTACTTAATTTTCATTAAGTGTATACATGTAAAAACGTACCAGTATTAGAAGTATTTCTTCCCATTGCAGTTTTCTCGAGGCTGTCGTGTTGTCTAGCGAGCTGTTCTACTACTTCCTGAAGTCGTATTTTCTGTTCTCTTTCGTGCTGAAGAGCTCGACTCAATCGTGCGCTTGACGCTGCTGCCGTACTCATAAACTCAGAGCACGCCTGTAATTACACCCTTTTAAAACAAACAATGCCATAATTATACTCCACAGCCTAAACCTCATGTAAAATGATATTCATCACATATTTAATATTTAAATATTAGCAAATGCGAATTGTACTCATTGGAAAACAATTCTTAAATTTAGTGGTGGATTATCCTTCAGACTAACAAAGCTGTGCTGAGGCGCGTGAGGTTAGAGGCGCGCGCGTAAAAGTTTTTAAACTAAGTAAACATTTATTCAAATAATAAAATATGTTAAATTAATAATTATTTCAAAAATAATTAAATGAAAAATTACTAATCTGTAATGAATTTGCTTTTTCAATAAATGTAAATTGTCACAGTAATGTTTATGAGTCACTTATCAATCAGTTAGTTAAACACCAACATAATTATATTATATTCAATATGTAAAACTTACATTCATCATTGCATTGCAAGATATCCTGAAGAGAGTGGCTCTCTCAGATACTTGCTTAGTTGTGTCAGATGGTGGTATTTCAAGGTCAACCAGGGAGCGCTGCAATGCAGCACCATGCCGCGCTACCAGCTCGGAACAAGTACGTAGGTCGTGAAATCGTGCTGCTAGTTCTCGTGCGATCCCACCGGCATCTTCTCCCTCACCCTCACCACCAGCGCCAACTACCACTACCCCTGACGATATCTGGTCTTCGTCATCATCGGACTCTTGTGCTCGACTGTACAAAAGTATTAAAATTTTAATGAACACACCTCCTTTGTGCAATGACAGTTACAACATACAATATTTATTAAGAAAGTCAACTCATGTTTGTTGAAACTAAAAAAAAAAAAAAATAGAATTATAACATTTTCTACTTTGCTAAAATGTACAAACAAAAAAGGCTTTAAAGTAAATTATGATAACATCATTTCGCTGAGAATTACTGAACATATAAGCAAAGCAATGACAAATAAACTTTTATTAGTATAGTTCTATTCTATATAAAGCAAAACATAGAAATAGCAACAATAAAAAGATAGCTAGTAGTATGTATAACATGATGATGCATGTTGAAACTATATATTAATTTGCCATAGAAATGGTGGAAGACAAAGATTATTTAGTGGAGAGCAATTTTTTATTATAACAACACATAATCGTTATTAATCTTTTGTATTGAAATTTTAATTTGTAGTGGGTATAAGCCCGCTGATCTGGTTGGAAAACAAAGGCCCTGAACAGATCTAGTTATAATTGTACCGGTTGTGGGTACAAATCCTATCTGCATAGAAAACTTTTGCAATTTTATATTATATTGACAAATTATCGTTGTAAATGATTTTCTAAAAAATTTATTAATTTTCCAAATTGACAAGAAATTATGACAGTGCCAACTAATGTAGATGCTCAAGGATACCTCCACCATTTCAAATACACTGTTTTCTAACTAACACTAACATAGCTTTCGCTTTAGCGAGCTCCAGTGCAGTCACCCAGCTTTGTCTCTCCACCTCATCATGTGCTCGAATGTGGAATGTCTGAGTTCCTCCATTGCTGATGACAAATGTGCATGAGTCTGCAGTGTGAATCAATGCTCCTAGTAAGGAAATAGTCCCTCGACATGTGTGTGCCATCTCTGCTTGATTTCTGAAACATGAAATTTAAAAATTATTATTGTTTACCTGTAACTGGTGACAGTTATGTCCTACTTAATTATTTCAAATATAGTGTGTGAAATCAAACATTCCTTGAGTACTAATAGTAACAGCTTAGTTATCATATCAAGGGGGAACATCTAACTTGATTTAAGCCAAAGAGTGAATAATCTACAAAAAGATTATAGAGAATAATCAGAATTGTCTATTTCATAATATCTCATATTCTAGCAAAAAAGTCTCAACTTGAAAATACACTTCATACAAAAATTACATGTTGTCATCAGATGCAAATTCTAAACTTTTATCATAAATTTCTTCCTGCAGAAGATTTCAAAGAGGATGACAACATGATGAGGTTCTTCATAAGGGTGATAAAAGATTTTTTTCTTCAGTGCTTGCATCATATTTCATATTGGCCATTTCTCTGATGTAAGTCATGCCACTTACATTCAGGTAGCCTGGTGACCATAGAAATTGTAATACCTGGTGAGTTAACTGTCCTCTTATAGATAAAGTACACTGATAGAATTATCTAATATGGAAAACATTTTAGGGACTGATACATTTTCGTAGCATTAATTATGTCAATGCGAAGATAGATTGAATACTGGTAATAGCCAATAGTAAACAAACATAAATAACATCAGAAATCAGTCCTAATGTCTGTCATTCGCACTGTAATATCATAATATTATGTTTTTTGTATACTATTTTATCTTACAAATCGAAAACAGATCTTGCCTTTATGTGATTGTTGAAAATGGTGTCAAATTTATACGAACCTTTCTTCGACTTTATGTTCAGATAACTACAAATACAAATTGCATGTTTCTTAAAGAGTATGTATGATTTTCTCCGAAATTTACCTGTAATAAGATAGAAGACCATTTAACAACACGAACCATCTCCT
>DWQL01001810.1:0-10771 GCA_018231265.1 Noctuana haematospila
TCAGGAGGAGAAGGAGATCCAGTACTGCTCAGTATTGCTCGAACTAATACATTTGCACGGCGAAAGATTTTTTTAGTGTCAACGCCAACGATTCATGGAATAAGTAGAATTGAGAAAGAATTTGAAGCAACAGATAAGAGATATTTTTTTGTACCATGTCCGTATTGTAATTACTATCAAGTTCTAAAATGGTCACAAATAAAATGGGAAAATAACGACTCAAGAACAGCACATTATGTCTGCACTGAATGTAGCGGCAAAATAGAAAATCATCAAAAAACAGAGATGCTTGAGCGTGGAGAATGGAGACCTACTAATAGAGTAAAAGGTGAGAAAAAAGGATTTCATCTTTCAAGTCTTTATAGCCCAGTTGGGTGGTATAGTTGGACTCAAGCAGTAGAAGATTTTCTGCATGCAAAAGAGAGTGAGCAATTACTGAAAGTTTGGATAAATACTACGCTTGGAGAAACTTGGGTAGACAAAGGAGAAGTACCAGACTGGAAGCAATTATTTAACAGGAGAGAATTTTTTCAGATTGGCACAGTACCAAGGAGAGAAGTGGTACTTACTGCAGGAGTAGATGTGCAAAAAGATCGTCTAGAGGTGGAAGTTGTAGCATGGGGAAAAAGTCGTGAAAGTTGGTCAATAGACTACCGAGTATTTGAAGGAGATACAGGAAGTAGAGAAGTATGGAAAAAGCTTTCGGAGCTCCTCAATCATCATTTTATTGGTGAAAATGGGCTTGAATATATGATAAGTATGATGGCGGTTGATGCAGGGTATGCAACGCAGGAAGTTTACAACTGGGTGAGAAGTCATCAAGGGTCTGGAAGAGTAATGGCAGTGAAAGGTGTAAATAAAGCACTAGTGCCGCTGAGCAGCCCAAGTAGAGTAGATATAACAGTTGGAGGGCAAAAGCTGAAAAGAGGAATAAAGCTCTGGCCAGTCGGAGTATCGATATTAAAGTCAGAGCTTTTTCAATTACTTAATATTTTAAAAGAAGGTGAAGAAACACCGCCAGGGTATTGTCATTTTCCCGAGTATGCACCTGAGTATTTTAAGCAGCTAACGGCAGAGCAATTAGTCAGCAAAGTAGTAAAAGGATATACCAAACAAGAGTGGCAAAAGGTAAGAGAAAGAAATGAAGTACTAGATTGCCGAATTTATGCAAGAGCAGCATCGATAGCACTGGGAATAGATAGATGGCCAGAGAGTAAATGGAATAGTTTAAGTGAAAAACCGGAAAGTAAAAAATCAAAGAAAATAGTCAAAAGCAAATGGATCAGCAAGTAATAAATGTATAACGAAGATTATTTAATTCAAGTCGAAGAAGCGATAAAGAAGCTGCAAAACGGAGAGCGAGTAGTATCAATTGCATATGGTGACCATGTTGTGCGGTACGGGGAAGTTCAAATAAATGATTTATTGAATTTAAGACAACGAATTAAGGCTGAGTTAAAAGTTGCAGGTATGAAGCCAAAGAGAAAGATTATTTTTTCAACCAATAAAGGAATTTTATAAATGCTGCTAAAAACCTTCAAGCAATTGTTTAACAAACAAAAGATAAAAAGCTCAGCGTGGGATGCAGCAGGCTCAGGAAGAAGATTTTTTCACTTTCAACCAGAGTTAGGAAGTATAAACAATTTGCTGTCTCAAAACCTTGAAACTTTACGTAGTAGATCACGTGACATGGTGAGAAAAAATCCATATGCAGCAAATATAATTGATACGATAGTAAGTAACTCTATTGGAACAGGAATAAAACCGCAATCAAAAGCAAGAGATGGAGAATTTCGAAAGAAGGTGCAAGAATTATGGCTAAAATGGACAGATGAAGCAGACAGTAACGGAGTAAGTGATTTTTATGGATTACAAGCTCTAGTATGCAGAAGTATGATAGAGGGAGGAGAATGTTTTGTACGTTTAAGAACGAGAAAGCTGGAAGATAGATTTTCTGTACCATTACAACTGCAAGTACTTGAGTCTGAACATTTAGATAATAAAACAAATCAAACTTTAGGAAATGGTAATGTAATAAGAAACGGGATTGAGTTCAATAGACTTGGGCAAAGAGAAGCATACTACCTATTTAAAGAACACCCTGGTGAAAGTATGTTTGGAGAATCAGTGAGAGTGCCAGCAAATGATGTTTTACATATTTATAGACCATTAAGACCTGGGCAAATCAGAGGGGAGCCTTGGCTTTCGAGTATACTACTAAAGCTTTATGAGCTTGATCAATACGATGATGCAGAATTAGTGAGAAAAAAGACAGCAGCGATGTTTGCAGGGTTTATTACGAGACTCGATCCAGAAGCAAATATCATGGGAGAAGGTGAAGCAAGTGAGCAAGGAGTAGCACTATCTGGCCTGGAACCTGGAACAATGCAGCTTTTAGACCCAGGAGAAGATATAAAATTTTCAGAGCCGTCTGATGTTGGAGGAAGTTATGAAGCATTCATGAGACAGCAGCTAAGGGCAATAGCAATAGGCACAGGGATAACATATGAGCAACTAACAGGAGATTTAACCGGTGTTAATTATTCATCCATTCGAGCAGGGCTGATAGAGTTTCGCAGAAGGTGTGCAATGTTACAGCATAACGTGATAGTGTTCCAGTTTTGTAGACCTATTTGGAATAGATGGCTAGAATTAGCAGTACTTTGTGGAGAACTCTGTATAGATGAAAAAGTAGTAAAAGCAGCGAAAGAAGAAGTAAAATGGATACCACAGGGATTTGATTGGGTGGATCCGCTCAAAGATCAGCAAGCACAGCAAATGGCAGTAAGGAATGGATTTAAGAGTCGATCGGAAGTAGTATCAGAAATGGGTTACGATGTTGAAGAAATTGATCAAGAGATTGCCGAAGATCAAAAGCGTGCTGATTCTTTCAACCTTCTCTTTGATTCTGATGTCAGAACACAAACAAAATAAATCTCATTTATATTATGAAAATTTTACAAACCAACTGGATGTGCAAGCCGATGATGATAGAGCAAAAAAGCTTTGACTTGTTGTCGCTATATAACGGAAAACAGCCTATATTTAAAAATATAAAACATGCAATGAATCAAAATATAGCAAAAACATCAATAATACCAATACATGGAATTTTGACCAAAAAACTAGGAACTTTTGACGATTTTCTGGGAACGACATCATATGAGAAAATTCAAGAAGAAATAGAAGAAGCTTTAGAAAATAAGGAAGTAGAAACTATTACACTTGATATAGATAGTCCAGGAGGAGAAGTAAATGGAGTATTTGACTTAGCTGATTTTATCTATAGTGCAAGAGGAAAAAAGAGGATAATAGCGATAGCAAATGATGATGCGTACTCTGCTGCATATGCTATAGCTTCAAGCGCTGAAAAGGTTTTTGTGAGTAGAACCTCTGGTGTTGGCAGTATTGGAGTAATAGCAAGTCATATAGATCAAAGTGGATTTGATGAAAAATGTGGAATAAAATATACCACAGTATTTGCAGGAAGTAGAAAAAACGATTTAAATCCGCATGAGCCAATAACGTCTGAAAGTCTGGAAAGCTTACAAAAAGAAGTAGACCGACTATATGAAATGTTTGCGCAGCTAATAGCAAGGAACAGAGGTCTTTCAATTGAAAAGATTCGATCAACAGAGGCAGGGCTATATTTTGGGGAGAAAGCAGTAGAAATAGGCCTTGCAGACGGAATGACAATTCTTTCAGAGTTTAAATCTATTAATAAAAACAGGAGTATTACTATGAATGAACAAACTACAAATGACCTAGAAACTGATAATTTAACCAAGTATCGTACTGAAGTTCTTGAATTAATACGTTTATGTAATTTATCGAAGATGCCAGAAAAGATAGGAGAATTTATAGAGCAAAGCATCAGTGTTGAGCAAGCCAGGGAAGTTTTAATGGAATTACTTGCAGAGCGAACAACAAAAGATAAAATTTTCAGCACTTTACCACAAAATTCATCAGAAGATTTGATGATGGAAGTAGCAAAAAGTCGTAGGAGTTAAAGTATTTGTATAACCGCCGTGTATAACAACCATAAATATGGCGGTAAAACTAAAGGAAAAAAAGGAGAAAAGAAAATATGACATGTATAACTGAACAAAATAATCTGGGTGACTTATTAAAGTATGAGGTATCAAGTCTATATTCAAGAGATCAAATAACAGTAGCAAAAGGGCAGAACCTAAAGCTTGGTACAGTAGTGGCTCTCGATAAGGATAGCATGGTTAAGATAATAAATCCAACTGCCACAGATGGTACACAAACAGCGATAGGTGCGATAGTAAGTGATGTAAATGCGACAGAAAATTCCAAAGCAGTAATCATTACACGTATAGCAATGCTAGCAGATCATGCAGTTGTATGGCCAGCAAATATCACTGAAGAGCAGAAAGCTGCAGCAATAAAGCAACTTGAAGAACGAGGGATCATCATCCGCAAAGGGGTCTAGTAAATAATAAAAAACATAAAGGGGAAAAGAAAAAATGCAAAATCCATTTACAAATTCAGCATTTGGTATGACGGCACTAACAAATGCGATGAATATATTGCCGATAAATTATGGACGTGTTGAAAATTTAAATTTGTTTCCAAGTAGGTCAGTAAGATTTAGACATATTACCATAGAAGAACACAACGGAGTATTAAGTTTACTACCAACGCAAGTTCCAGGAGCACCAGCAACAGTGGGAAAACGTGGCAAAAGAAAAGTAAGAACGTTTACAATTCCACATATTCCTCACGATGATGTAGTGTTACCAGAGGAAGTACAAGGAATAAGAGCATTTGGATCAGAAAGTGAACTGAAAGCGCTGGCAGATGTAATAACTGATCATTTGCAGCTAATGAGAAACAAACATGCAATAACATTAGAGCATTTGCGAATGGGAGCGCTGAAAGGAATAATTTTAGATGCTGATGGGTCAGAATTATTAAATCTGTACAACGAATTTGAAATCACGCCAAAAGTAGTAAATTTTGCACTAGGAACAGCAACAACAGATGTCAAGCGTAAGTGTCTGGAAGTACTCCGGCATATAGAAGATAATCTAAGTGGTGAATATATGACCGGAATTCATGCCTTGGTAAGCCCTGAGTTTTTTGATGCACTCACTTCTCATGCAAAAGTAAAAGAAGCATATGAAAGATGGCAAGAAGGAGCAGCGCTAAGGAATGATATGAGATCAGGATTTACGTTTTGTGGAATCACGTTTGAGGAATATAGAGGGCAAGCAACTGATCCTGAAGGAACCGTAAGAAGGTTTATAGAAAGAGATACAGGGCACTGTTTTCCAGTAGGAACAGCGAGCACATTTACAACATATTTTGCACCAGCAGATTTTAATGAAACGGTAAACAGACTAGGACAACCACTTTATGCAAAACAAGAGCCAAGAAGATTTGATAGAGGAACTGATTTACATACGCAGTCAAACCCTCTGCCAATGTGCCATAGACCTGGCGTATTAGTAAAAGTCGCTATAGCATAACATAATGGTAGAGTAACTACAAGGTGGTGAGGCACAGAACGACTCTACCGGTATGCGCTTTCTTAGCATGTAAAGGTTAGTATATCAAAAAGAAATATGCAAGAGAATATTAAGCAATTATTGGAGGATTGTTTTAAGCATCTAGGAGTGGAAGCCATATATTGTAATCGAAATAAGGAGGGTATTCGCAGAATAAAAGTGCTAATTAAACGTCCTGAGACTACTTACTCTCTAGGTGCAGATGGAGGATTAACTCAGCAAATTGCTTCTATAGAAATACGTGATCAGGACGTTACTTCCTTTAGCATAGGTGATTATATCAAGATTGAAAAAAGGTTCTACAAGATTTTTGAACCACCGTTAAAAGATTCTTCAGGTAAAATATGGAAAATTGAGGCAATAGAAAGTGTTTGATATAAAAACTAATAACAATATTAATGAAATAATCTCCAATATTGAAAGAAAAGAGCAGAAAATAAGACTGGCAGCTATAAAAGCGCTGAACAAAACAGCAATATGGCTAAAATCACAAGCAGCTAAGGAAATCAGTGAGGAAAAGAGAATAAAATTAAGTTTGATAAGAAAGAGATTAAGAATTTTTAAGGTGAAAACTAGCAGATTAGAAGTGTTAATTAGAGCAAATCTCTATGACATTAGGGCATCGACAATTGGCAAAATACAAAAAATAAGAAGAGGATTGAAAGTAGGAAAGCATAAGTTTATAGGAGGATTTGCAGCAGTTATGCCAAAAGGAAATAGCGGTATTTTTAAGCGTGAAGGAAGAGCAGCATTGCCAATAAAGGAAGTTAAGTTGCCACTAGAACCTGAGGCTTCAAGGATAATAGGGAATCTTGTTAATTATGAAGTTGAAAAGGTATTTGAAAAATTCTTCCACCGCGAATTAAGTGACATTACACCTATATGAATTGGCAAGATTTACATCAAGCAATTTGCAGCACACTGAAGGAAGAAATACCGGCTATACAGACATGTGAAATTTATCCAGCAATAAGGAAAGAATTATTAGCACCAGCGGTATTTGTGGAACTTAGCAGCTTTGAAAAAGGAAGTGATCCAGGAACAGAAGAATTAGCGCTGAAAGCAAGATTTGAAGCGAGGATTGTAGTTGATGGAACAGTCGAGAATTCCTCGGTAGTTGTAAGAACACTAGCTGCTGAGATAGCAAGAGTAGTGAACAAGAATACCTGGGGAAATAATGTATCTCCGGCTGAGTTTCTGTCTGCAGAGCCTGATGGATTTAGACCAGAATTAGATGCGTATTCAGTGTGGTTAATCGAGTGGATTCATTCTCTTCATATTGGTCAGTCAATTTGGAAAGATAGTGATATTAAGCAACATAAAATTGTCATCGGGGAAAATGTTAGAACATAGCTTTAGTATTGCAGAGCTACAGAGGAAATTAGCTAATATAGTACGTATTGGAGTTATAAAAGAAATAGATTATGATAAAGCAAAAGTAAGAGTACAAATAGGAGAACTTTTAACAGATTATCTGCCATGGGTAACGAGCAAAGCAGGAAAAGATAGAGATTGGTCTCCGCCAGATATCGATGAACAGGTTATGATATTTTCTCCTCTTGGTGAACTATCATTAGGAGTGGTATTAGGAGGGATATATCAGGAAAAATACCCTACATCAGAGAATAAAAAAGAAATAAATAGTATAAAGTTTCAAGATGGGACAAAGTTTACATATGATAAGGAAAAACATCATTTAGGGATTGAAGTAGTGGATAAAATAACACTTAAGGCTGGAGGATCGAGTATAGAAATGACGAAAAGTGAAATAAAACTGAAAGCAGATAGAATAAACCTTAATTAAATGAATAAATCGGTTGTACGAGTAGGAGATTATTGTGGAGAAGTAACATCGCATTTTTGCATTAGCGGAAGTAATAATGTTTTTGTAAACGGTAAGTCAATATGTAGACAAGGAGACAGTTTTAGTGAAGGAAAAGTAATGATTCAAGGATCAAAAACAGTGTTTGCAAATGGTTATGGTGTAGGAAGAGTAGGAGATATAGTTTCATGTGGGTTTAAAGTAGTAAAAGGCAGTGAAAGCGTCTTTTTTGAAAAATAGAAATGAAGGGTATGGATGCTAAAACAGGAAAAGCGTTAGAAGAAATAGACCATCTTAAACAATCAATAATTGATATATTAACCACTCCAGTAAACATTAGAATAATGAGGAGAAGTTATGGTTCAAGATTATTTGAATTAGTTGATAAACCGATAAATAGAGATTTAACACTTGAGATATATGCAGCAACAGCAGAAGCACTGGGGAAATTTGAGAGGAGATTTAAGTTAGAAAAAGTAAAAATTGAAGGAGTAAAAGAAGGGAGAGTAACATTGAATTTAGAAGGTGTCTATCTTCCAGAAGGCAAGTTCATAAATATTAGCGGAATAGTTGTTTAGAAATGTAGACATCTAATATTATTGAAAAACTAAGCTATGAGGAAATCTTTTCGAGAATGAAGGAAGAGTTAGTGAAAAGTTTTACAGCATTAGTTGAAAGTGATCCAGCGATGAAGGTATTAGAAGTAGCAGCATGGCGAGAATTGTTATTAAGACAAAGAATAAATGAATCAGTAAAGAGCAATTTACTAAAATTTGCGACAGGAGAAGATCTTGATAATTTGGCTGAATTTTATGGAGTAGAGAGGCAGAAAGAAGAAGAGGATGAACGATTTAGAAAAAGAATTAAAGCAAAGATAGTAGGCTCAAGCACGTGTGGAAGCAAGGAGTATTATAGGTATCATGCATTGTCGGCAGATAGTAGAGTAAAAGATGCATTAGTAGAATCACCTATACCAGGAAAAGTACAAATTTCAATCTTATCAACACAATTATCCACAGCTAGCATAGCGTCAGAAGAGCTACTTGAAATTGTAAAAAAGCAGGTTACCAGGGATGATATAAGGGTTTTAACCGATACAGTAACAGTGGTAGGTTGCAATATTACGGAAATAGATATTCACAGCAGAATGAGCATAAGTCCTGTAATATTAGAAGAGGAAATCAAGAAGCAGTTTATTAAGAAGTTTGAAGCAAGTAAAAGGCTGGGATGGAACGTTACAAGATCGTGGATAATAGCGAATCTATTTGTAGATGGTGTAGAAAATGTAGAATTAATCGAGCCAAAAGAGGATATTGTGGTGCTAGGGAATGAGTGTGCAAATTTGCGAAAATTAAAGGTTGAGTAATGCTATTACCACCAAATGCAACAAAGCAAGAGCAAGCATTGGTTGATGCAATAGATTATAAGGTTGATCCAAGCTGTATTAGAGGGTTTAAGTTCAACCTAAAAGGAGAAACATTGCCGTGGTTGATTGAGGAATATGAATTGGGGGAAATTCTACGTTGGATAAAGGATAAAAGAAAAGCCGTAGAAGAAGGGGTAAAATTTCAAAGACTGAGAGGAACACCTGAATCACTTAAAATAGCACTAAAATGGGCAAATATAGAAGATATTACAATCATAGAAGAACCACCTGGAAAACACTTTTTCGAGTTGCAAATAGGAATAAAAAATGTACCAAATGACTTTTTTGTAGATGCAGTTGTAGAATTGGCAAAACTATCACTACCTGCAAGATCGAGACTAATGAGGATTTTTAACGATTATTATAATGCGCAGAGATTTATATTGGATGAGAGTTTATTTGGAGATCTTCTTTCTGACTATTCGGGGGTAAAAATAGAAAAAGATGGCCCAGTGTTATCATTTGGAAGAGTAAATTTTTTCATGTCTCATGGTCCGGTTATTAGGATTGTAGAAAACTATCTACGCGATCATTATGAACGAGCTTTAAGCAATGACATATATCGCTTGGATGTAGCAATACTTGGAGAAACCGAGCCTCATACTAAGAACTACAACGGTATTTATGAACGAAATCATGTGTGGTATAACTTCAAAGCGCTATATCCGCTACCACAGAGCTTATTACCTAAGATTAAGTTTGCTAAAGCGCAGATAGTATTATCAGATAGCTGGAACTTAGGAGAAATAAACGCGTGTTTTCCGGTTACGAGTGGAGAAGAGAAAGGAAGTAAATTTTTACTAGGAAGTGATAAACTATCTGAACAACTGTGGAATTTAAAACACAAGCCAATTTTAGAAAGGTTTAGCGTTACTCACCACTACAAAGTAGAAGATTTTACCAACCAAAAAGTTATAATATTTGGTGTGGCAGAGCACAATATTCATTTTGAAAGGGATTTAAATTCAGAGCAAAAGGATTCAATACATGAACCGGAAAATTACGTTTTAGTGTTTTACCCAGGCGTACTAACGTGGCACGAACATCGTCATTTGAACAGAGGTTGGGAAGAGAAACAAGTAATATGTTTAATGCATTAAGCATATATATTTATATCTTCATATACTATATTAGTATTTAGTTAAAAAGGTGTACTACGCGAAAAAAGACTTGCCTTTTTATGCCAAAACGCACATAACTTGAATAGCAGCAGGTAAATATAAGAAATTTGTCTGGCGCTAGAAAAGATAATTTTGTGAGGTATGAAATGGGGTTCAGCGAAGAAAAGAAAGAATCTTTTAACAAGTTTTTTAAAGAAGTATCAAGGAATGGATTTAAAAATATTAATAAAAGGGATGAAAAAGGAGAAACAGTATTGCACCATGCAGTAGAAAATTCCGATCACAAAACAGTGAGGTTATTAATAGAAAAAGGAGCGGAGATCAATGCAAGAGATAAAAATGGTTATACGCCACTGCACTGTGCAGTATTCGCAAAAAGTTTAGAAAATGTAAAAGTACTGCTAAGGTCAGGAGCGGAAATAAATGCCACTCAATATGTCAGTGGATGTACGCCACTGCACTCTGCATGTAAAATAGGAGGAGCAGGAGTTGAAATAATAAAAGAGCTAGTAAAAGCAGGATCTGAAGTTAATCAACTGAATAAGTATGGTTCAACACCAATGTATTACATATGGGAAAGTGAAAAGTATTGTCTATGTGATAGAGAAGAGAATGAAAAGGCGAGTAAATTTCTGAGAGAACAAGGAGGAATAACAAGAAGTAGAGAACTGACATGCTATGGAATAGAGAGGCTAGTGGGAGAAATAGCAGACATGTTGAATGGGAGCTATATGCCGGAGCTAAAAATAATAGAGATAGGAGAAATAAGGAAGAGAGACAAATCACTAATAAAGGAAGAATGTGAAAATTTAGCAAGCAAAATAATGAGCCAAGTAAGTGAAATGATAGATGAGGTGGTGAGAAGGAA
>DWQL01001811.1:0-10770 GCA_018231265.1 Noctuana haematospila
TAAAAGTTGGTGCCCAGGCAGCACAATTTAAAGAACCCGAACAGGTACTGAAGTATTTTAAGACAGTAAAAATAGGGTTAAACAAAAATGATCAGGACACTACCCGGAGAGGAAGGTTGAGCATCAATACGAACTTTTCAAAATCAGGTAATATTACTAATCCATCAATTAGGTGCTATAATTGTAATGAAGTTGGTCACCCCAGTTTTAAATGCGAAAAACCAACTTCTTCGGTAAAATGCTATAACTGCAACGAGATAGGCCACCGCAGTACTAAGTGTGAGAAACCTTCCTCCAAATGCATAATATGTAATCGTTTTGGACATCTATCTTCCAACTGTTACAAGAATTCAGTAAGATCTGTAATCGAGACCGGCAGAAACTCAACATCAGTTAACGAATCACAGCCAAAACAGGTATCTGAGGTAGCGACTGAAGACATAGGGATAAATAAATATGTGATGGAAATAAGAGTGAACGGATCTACCGTTTCGTGCCATATAGATCTAGGGAGTCAATGTTCACTTATAAGGCTTAGCGTTGCAGATTCTCTAGGTCTTCACATGATTTCCCGAGTCAGTCTGCCTACTCTCAGAGGTATAGGGGCCAACCTAACAAATCCTTTAGGGGTAGTTGTTGCAGCTGTAGAGGTTCAAGGTATCACCGAAATAATCGATTTATACGTAGTGGAAGATTATGTTTTGCTACATCCCATTCTCTTAGGACACTCCTTCACGGAAAAGCCGGATATTCTGATAATTAAGACACCAGATGCGATTACGTTTCAAAGAATGCAATATAACAAAATTCCATTGGTAACCACTAATAATTGCGAGATTCCCTGTAATACAATAAGTGCAATACAAGTTTCCACGGATTCCCTACTATCGAACGGAGAAGTTCATGTAAATGGTATATTACGTGGCCCTGAAGGTAAGGAGTATTATCTATTTCCTGGACATTATGAAATCAAAAATGGTCGTGGCTCTATTCTAATTTACAATGTTGCAGCAAATCCAATTAAGATAGTTGAAGGTACTCTTTTAACACGGTCATTTAAACGAAATCAAGTATCTACAGATAACATTAAAAATTCTTTCAGTGTTGTTTTTAGCGATGACGTTATGGAATCTGAAGTAATCTGTAACCCAAAGTTGGACACGAATCAGCGGCGAGAATTTAAAAACTTACTTGCGAGGTATGGTGAGTGTTTTTCGGCTGGACTGAATGATTTAGGGTTTACAACGATTACTGAAATGACTATAGAACTAACTGATGGTGATCCGATCGTATATCGTCCGTATCGTATGTCACATGCTGAAAGACTGATAGTAAATGATATGGTACAAGATATGTTGGATAGCAAGATAATAAGAGAGTCGTCGTCACCGTATGCAAGTCCAATTATAATGGTACAGAAGAAAACTGGTGACAAACGCCTATGCGTCGATTACAGGGCACTAAATAGGAAGACAAAGAAAGACCATTATCCAATGCCACGGGTAGAAGATCAACTGGATCTGTTGGCGGGGAATACTTTGTTTACATCTTTGGATTTAGCGTCTGGCTATTACCAAATCCCAATTTCGGAAGAGTCTCGCCCCAAAACTGCTTTCGTGACACCCGACGGACAGTTCGAGTTCAACCGTATGCCTTTTGGTCTCGTTAATGCCCCTTCAGTCTTCCAAAGAACAATAAACAAGATACTTCAGGAAGCTAAAATTAAGTATGCCATTGTCTATATGGATGATATTCTAATTCCATCAAAAGATTTTGAAGAAGGTTTGCGAAGACTGGAAGAGGTATTGCAGTTACTGAAGAAAGGTGGGTTAACTTTGAAATTAAGCAAATGCCATTTTTTTCTAGAATCTGTTGATTTTCTTGGGTTTGACGTCAGCTCAAATGGCATCCGACCTGGTAATAAGAAATGTGTAGCAGTGTCAAAATTCTCACGTCCAACAAATCAACACGAGGTACGTCAATTTCTTGGATTATCTGGGTTTTTCCGACGTTTTATAAAAGGGTATGCAATAATCACCGCTCCACTAACCGATCTGTTGAAGAAAAATGTTGGATTCACTTGGACCAAAGAGCAAGAACAAGCATTTGAGAAAGTAAAACAATTACTCACAAGCCGTCCTATACTTGCTTTGTACGATCCTAAAGCAGAAGTAGAACTGCATACAGATGCCTGCAAAGAAGGTCTAGCTGGTATTCTACTCCAAAAGAACTCAAATGGTGGCCTTCAACCAGTATCATATTTTAGTCGCAAAACAACTAGTGACGAACGTAAGTTACACTCCTATGAGTTGGAAACCTTAGCGGTAATTGCCTCACTTAATCGGTTCAGGGTATATTTGATAGGAATACCTTTCAAAATTCTGACGGATTGTAACGCACTCCGATCAACGCTAGTCAAAAGAGACTTGATACCCCGAATATCTCGCTGGTGGGTGCAGTTACAGGAATACGACTGCACAATAGAATATCGGCCCGGTGCTCGGATGTTACATGCAGATGCACTTAGCAGGAACCCCGTGAACAATGACGTGAACGAACAACATGTTCTAGACGTTTTACTTATACAGCAAACTAACCAGGACTGGATATCGACAGTGCAGTCTGCTGATGAAGAGGTAAAGAAAATTAAACAGATATTGTCGGATCCCGCTGCTGAGGAAACTGTGGACGTACATAAAAACTATAAGCTCAAAAACGATAAAGTTTATCGTATCGTAGGCGAAGAGATGAAATGGCTGGTACCGCGCGGGGTTAGATGGCAGATCCTGAAGATCAACCATGATGACCTGGGACACTGGGGTTTTGAAAAAACATTACAACGTATAAGAGAACATTATTGGTTTCCGAAAATGAGCAGGTTCGTTAAAAAATATGTTACTTCATGTCTGGAGTGTGCACACCATAAAGCTCCCGGTGGGAGACGAGAAGGCGAGCTGCATCCTATTGAAAAAGTAAGCACACCTTTTCACACCATTCACGCAGATCATTTAGGACCATTCATCAAAAGCAAGAAGGGAAATTGCTATTTGTTGATTATTGTAGACGGATTCACCAAATATGTGAGTATAAACGCTGTTAAGAACACCAAATCCACCACCTCGATACAAGTATTGAAACTCTACGTGAGTAATTTTGGAGTACCTACAAGGTTGATTACGGACAAAGGTTCCAGTTTTACAAGCAAAACGTTTCAAGACTTTGTCAAATCGTATGGCATAAAACACATACAAAATGCTGTTGCTACGCCTAGAGCCAACGGCCAGGTAGAAAGGTTTAACAGAACTATTTTAGACGCACTTTCTACGTCTAACCATGGCGGAGACGAAAAATCATGGGACCTGCACATCTCAGATATACAGGTTGGTATAAATACTACCAAACACAAAACAACACAAAAGAGCCCTTCTGAATTGCTTTTTGGTTTTAATATTCTCAGCAGAACCGAAGGTAAGTTGAGCGAGGTAATTAACGATACACTAAATAAAACTTCAGTGGAAGAATTAGACGACGTGAGACAAGAAACTGGGAAGAAAATAAAAGAACAACAGGTAAAAGAAGCTGCTTACTATAATAAGCATCGTAAGCCAGCGACACAATACAAAGTAGGTGATTTAGTGCGAGTAGAAAGGCAAGTTCCTCACGATGGTAAGTCAAAGAAACTTGTCGCAAAGTATCAGGGACCTTATCGCATAATAAAAATGTTCGATAATGATAGATTTATGATTGAAGACACACCTTTGACTCGAAAAAAGGGTCGGAGATATGAAGCTATTGTTGCTATAGACAAAGTACAACCTTGGATGAATTTCACTAGAAATTTTGAATCTGAGTCCTCTGAAAATGATGATTAATATGAAAGTTAATGTGTATTTTCAATCAAATTAAGCTATTACTAAAACTAAATAATCTTATTTACATTTAAAAAATTCCATATAGATGTTTGTATAGATATGTAAATATGATGTTATAATATCCACTTGGATGTTAAAAGTAAAACATGTAGGGCAATTTATATTATACAAAGTAGGTATTTTCTTTTGTTTAATGAAATTTCATGGAAAATAAAATTAATTTACACATGTTAATTGCTGGATAGGTATTTGTAATAATATAGGCTTAGATTTGATTTCGATATAATAATAATATGTTACAATTGTTTTTTTTATTTAGTTTAATTACCTTAGAGTTAAGGATTTTCAGTGTTGATTTTTACAAGTAAATCTCAATTTTTTTAATGAAAACATAATTATAATATATGTAATAGATCTTATGATTTATAAGAGCCCGAAGCGATGGGACTCGCTTAAAGTAGGATGGCCGAGCTGTTAGGATTAAGTAAGTAGTGATACAATACTACGGGCAACACTGATGTAATAAATAATACTGGCATCATAAAATGTTAATAATTTATAATTTATTGTTTGATATATAATTTAATTATTTAATAAAATACTGGCAGCAAATTCATACTGGCCACATAGTAGGCCTAACGTTTAAACGAAAAAGAAGAGAGAACACGAAAGTGTGCAAATAGGGGTTCTCACGAAAGGATGAAAAAACAATAGACGGGCGGGAAAGGGAAGAGAAAACTGTACGGAAGAGTGGAGAGTAATAAATGTTAAAAAGTTTAGGAAGAAAACATAATAATATGTAAAATTTGCAAAGATTGAAGTATTAATAAAACTGTATATCACTGAAAAAAAAGCGACATATCAATTCCCCTGACCTAAACCCTTTACTTTTACGAGTACAATAAACCACAAAGTCTGTAACATAATTATTGAAAGACCTAAGTTCTCTAGATGTTTTGGTTAGCAATGCATACCTTATTCATTTTACTTAAAAACTATTTTCGTTTGCACATCTTTGAAGTAACTTCCCCTCCACCATTGCGGGTTAGCGAATTATTTTTGAGTGTTAAAGGATTTTGTTGGATCCCTACCGAAGTCATAAATACTACGTGTTCTAACTACCTACTACATAATGCTATAATTTAATGTCGTATTGTGGGTTTTGAGAGAGGGGTTGCTAAGGGCGATGGGGTTTCTTTAAATTATTTCGAAACTATAGCACAAATGGGATGCATCAATGGAGCAATATTTGTTTCACATAATTTAAAAAATTGGCTACTATTTATAAAATTCATACTCATATTTTTTCGTAGGACTCGACACATAAAATATGTATTTTGTAGTTATATTTCTTTTAACGCGTTTTAAATTACCTAGGTTTAATGATGAGATTAAGTTTTTAATTATCTACCCAAATTCATAATTAAAAACAAAGCAAGAATTACTTTCTTTATAGGTATGTAAAGAGTACGATAAACGAGTGTTGCAACAGCAAACTATAAACCCTATTCTAGCTATTACAAATTTTAAACGCATTTCTAAAAGTTACCGTGACCTCGACTCTATAAGTGAAATTATTTATTATCTATTCAAAATAAAATCATAAACAGTCTATCAATCATCAAAGTACCAGGCAATCATGAATCACAAGGCAGTTTTGTTTCACGCACTAATGCGAATGTGACTTAGCGCAGCTCTCAACGCGTCGCTTAACCGGTAGGCTTTCGTAGTCCTTTAAGGGGTCTCAATGACCACAAGGAGGTACCTCGAGTGTTCGCGCTCAAGTAACAAGACAAGTGCTGTGCCGACTCATTTTCGCATTTCTCGAGAACCGAAAAAAATATTCCACCAAGCACCAAGCTTATGGTGTAAAGAGTTAATTCTTGGAGAAATTAGGTTTACGATGCTTGAAAACCATGCTTAGTGGATTATGTGCTAAGTTTGAAGGTGTGAGCAAATTGCGATGGGGAATTAAAAGATCTTAACGGTTCCATATGCGCAGTAGCTTATTTAGGTATCGACAGTTGATGCAGATGATGAAATTGAATTGCCCAATGAAATTTAATGAAATTAAAAAGATCATAACGTAGAAAGACGCATACTGCTGCGCACGTTTCACAATACCAAAAGATCAAATCTGATATCGTTTTTTATTAATGGCCCTGTACTTTCATATATACTTTCTTTAGTGCAGAACGAATATTAATACCGAAAACATAGCAAAAACTCAGCTTCATATAGCTAAAGTACGTACAGCCGACCGCATAATTCCGGTGCGGATCAGTGACGACCACGTGTCGTGTTACGACCGCACGACACCCGATATGCGTTGTGCTTTATGGTTATTTTCATGGTGTGGTTATCATATTATACTGAGTTAGTAAGGGTTCTGGTAACAGTGGTAGCCTGGTGGTTGGATATTGGCCTTACATTCCGTTGGATCCGGGTTCAATGTTCACACATCTAAGATTTGCACATTTGCAATTCATCAGCACTTGGTCCTTAGTGAATAAACACACATTGTGTAATCAGCATGCCCAATATCCTCTTCAGTCCACTAACCAGTCAATAAGTAAATTAACATAACTTAGAGTAGGGAATCCCAAATTGATCGAAATCTACTCCTTGTGGTCGAAATCGGTTTCCCAAGAATCAAAATAAATGAAAACTTGCGATTTTGGGGACTGATGAGGTCTAAATCTCAACCCCTATTATTTACAAGTTCTTATCTGAAACTTTAAAGATACTGTATAAGCTGCGTTGCGTGATTTTTTTGAAAATATGTAACCAGAATCCTATGGGCTGACGCAAGATCGTGGCAAGTATACGATAATAATACACTTCTCCAAACTTAGATAGGTAGGTACCATAATCGTTTTATTATATGACCTAAATTACTTTTTCATTGTACCAAGGAACCTAGCTGGAAACGACGCAGATTAATTACCCAAAAACCTATTTTTTCTCGGTCTTGCCGTGAAAGGAAGCAATGAAAAATAATGACGTCATTCCAAATCGGAAATCTTGAAAATCGACCAAAATATTACTGTTCATGTTTCGTTCGGTAACACGTCCTAGGTAATATAGTGGTCACCATTAAAACGTAACTGAGTTCTACTATAAACAACTTACGCCATTATAATTATAGGCGAACGAAATTTCTCTTATCACGTTCATATTTCTAAGAGCCTAGCATTAGGCAAAAATAGAAAATACCTTGGCCTCGTGGAAAATATAATAAAAAAACAAACGCGGCAAACAAATTACCTTCTTTCACCTCGATTAAGTGATCATTACAGGAGCGAATACCATTTATAATGGTTGGCGGTCTGGCGAAAAATAAAAAGCGCAGGAAATTGCGTGTGCGGTTAAAAAAAAAATACGCGAGCCCGCTGAGCGCGGGAACGAGACTTTTGACGTGACATGTCATGTCGCCATCTTGGAAATCATCTTTTGTGAAGTGTAACGCAACGTCGACGAAGTCACGTATTCCTTAAACAAATCTCAATTCAGAATTTATTTTTTGTGTTACTTCTCTTTGAACGTTTGTTTTCGATGCGAGATAAATTTGTGGGAGCGCTTGGCAGAATAAAAACATTTAACAATTTAACTAGGTACGTAACAACGTTGAAACTCGCGGAGCACTAATTTCGGTACGATTCCGCTTGAAAACGATACCAAATCGAGTTTACGGTATAGCGGAGGAACGAAGCACTCTATTACGCTGTGTACAGACATAACTCAGTAAATGGTGAATTATTTTCTCTGTACTGAACTGAGGTACAGAATTCAATAGTATTGTGTGGAATTCGAGTTCGAAGAATAAGATTGGGTTTATGTTATTTCCTGCGCATTCTGTTGAATAGCTTAGACATGTGTCATATCTTTCAACGCAAACGGAAAAACAAATATTTGGTAATAATGTTCGATAGTTTTGTGTTAGTATTTCGATTTCCTTCGAATGGAAATAATATTTTATCGAACACGTCTCTGCTACTAAACATATTTGCAATGCTATTTTAATTGATAAAAAGTGATTTGTCGATTTTATATTGTTATTAAAATATATTAAATAATGAAGTTATTTGAAGTCATCAACGTCCGACAAAATGGTAAACTTGATCCTGCTTAATGTCATAAATTTTCAAAATATTGCTGTAAAAAAGTAAAATATACACCAGAATTGATTGAATTTTTCTATCGATTATATCAATTTGTAATATTCGAAAAAACTCTTGTCGAGCTATTTTTATCATTTGCTATGTTTTACTTGTGAAACCATTGTAAGAGTCCTTCTTACAAAAGTGAGACTTTAAAAATAAAAATTTGCCTTATAATATACGCATTATTCATTATAATATTCCTTATATCGTACCAATTCTTAACACGGATCGTATTCTCATGCGTGACTAGATATACGAGTAGATAAGTATAAAAGCTAACTTCTGTCAGAACTCGAAAAATCCCAGTGGACGGGAAGAAGCATTATTTCCTTTTGTCGTCATCGCACGCGTACTAATGTGTGAAATAATATTTCTCCCTCGTAATAGAGGGCGCCTCGGGCGGGTGTCGCGAGTGTTCGGTAAGGGCTCGGCGATCCGCCGCTAACGTAATTCAATCGTCGAATACCCTGCGGTGAGGAAAAGTGAAGGTAGGCCTTTAGGCTTTACTTTCGTCATTTCTGCTGACGAAAATTTTCAAGGTGAGATTTTTAAACCTTAAAATAAATCAGTTATTTTTAAATGCATTCCAATTTTTATTTATTTATCTTAACATCGTGTAAATGATAAGAAAGTGGACGTAAACACAATAGGGATCTAACAAAAAGATTTGAAGGGGTTTTTGTTAACGAATGAATCGTTGACATACAACAATTTTTAATCGACTTCAAAAAAAGGAGGAAGTTCTCAATAATGTTTGTTACCTCATAACTTTCGACTGCGTCAACGGATTTGCATGATTCTTTTTTTATTTGAAAGCTGATGCTTCCTGTTTGCGTCCCATAATCTGGTCCAGTTGTGACAACGGCATCCATGAGAAAACCATATTTACATAAGTCTTAAATTTAAGTATGTGCAACTTTGAAGTCGGTTTTTTCGTAACGCAAGTTACAATAATATCATTAAGTAACAATAAATATATAGATTGCAAAAGTTGTTTCATTACATGTCATGTTAATCCTTTTGCGAAATATTTGGACAAGACATGCCGACGCAAAACGTTACAAGGGCGGTTGGGTTTCAAATATTTAGACAAGCAATTTGAAGATCTTAGAAATCATCTGTAAAGATTAATGAAGCGTGGAATTCTTGTGAAATACGTTGGCAGGTATCTATCGAGCGTTCACGACGGCCTTTGACGAGACCTCAGCGATTATTTGTTTAAAAATTATAAACTTAAATCTGCCGAAATGTTGTTGAAAGAAATTGTCGTGTTGCCTACGGGACCGCGTAAATCGATTCAAGATCGGTAAATCAAACTGATCTGTGGGTCCTATTAAGAACTCTTAATACCAACCAGTTTACGTCAGTTACATTAGCTAGCGGTCACGTGACACCAAAATTGACCAATGATATAGACATATGAGATGACTATGACCATGATATATTGACCACCGAAATACACGTGTTCTTTGAATGGTTGCCCTATAACTGTCTTTAAAAGTATCTTTAGTATGATCACATCACAACCTACAATGACCACCAATCCTATTCTATGTGAGCTTCGAAATAAAACCGGGTGAGAAAATGTGACAGGCCATTAGCAGACCGAAGACAAGACAATGAACCCCTTTAGATAAGGACACAATCATTTCGAGTGAACGCGAAATTTTTCTTCACTTTCGATCTGAAGAAATTTATAGTACAATTCCGTTCAATGAGAGCGAGATTAGCTTGTCCTTTCAAATCGGATCGGAATAAGAATTCTAGAAGATATATCCGTCGAGCTGGCACAAAAGAATTGGCGCGATATCGCCTGCTGTCGCTGCGGCGGCCATCTTGTGATGCCGCTCCCGCCAAAACGTTTGGAAATCGAACCTCACTCCAGGGACGCCTCGCCATTGAATATCGTTCTCAATTCCGAACGTTTATTACCCCGCTACCTTTATATTCCAGTCCCGATTAGGGCGATAAATTTCTAAATATAGTAGGTACGTTAAGTATTGATGCGCTAAGAAATTACATTGGAATCATTAAAAATTTATCGCGTCTGGAGAAGACTGGAAGTTTTGATGTACTTATTGTCTATACATATTAAAGGTAACAACTTCTGAACAAAGTACCTATTTCACGTTAATAAAGCAATAGATATATCTAACTATTTACTATGAATGAAATTAAATCTCTGCGAAAAGAAATTATAGGCGTTGTTTGAAACACAGATACAACAGTACAGTGATCGATGGTCGGCCCGGGCCCGGATCAAGATTAAAAGTTCAAATCCTGTTCTTATCACGAACTTCCATTTCTTTTAAGAATGACCCTGTTTTTCTAAACCGAAGATTATAACCTTGCTGGTAGCAAAAACTATTTTATCAGTCTATCATTACAGATACTGGGCCTTGTAACTGTTCTGGTGTGTATAGGTAATATAGCTAGGTAACTATAGGAACCGTTAACTGTGGGCTTAAAAACTTTTTCATCGAGAAAGCATAATGATAAAATAAATTAAAACTAAGCGGCAGAAAAGTACTTACAACCTTTCGTGCTTGGTACATTTATAATCAAAAGAAGTTATGCAAAATGTAACACAGCAAATAATTCCCCAATTTTATGAGGCAAAATGTTTACAAATTACTTTAAATACATATTTAATCGACATTCAACATAAGGTTAATTTCCGATGCCAATGTTTCCAGTTTCATATTAACTTAATAGGCAACATTAACCCTTAAATT
>DWQL01001812.1:0-10766 GCA_018231265.1 Noctuana haematospila
AAAGTGATAGTATAACCGATACGCGTGACCGCTTATGCCAGGCTCGATGGACGCACTGGCTCAAATTGTTAATTGTAGCGTAAACGTTACAATTAAAGCGCTGAGCTAGCAAATGTACGTGCTGTGGCCCGTACAAGTATGGAATACATAATACGTCGTGACGTAATTATCTGTATTATACTGTACATAAGAAATTTAATGCAATATGTTACGGAATTTTATTTATATCAAATTGAAGGATTTTATAACTCAAATAAAATTCAGTATGACAAATTTCATTATTTATATAATTATAATATGTAAAAACTACTAAACCAGATCATTAACGAATTTTTGTTGATATTAACCATATGTTTTAAAAATAATATTGTATGTATATGCAAATTACGAATATTAAATAGAACTCTATAAATATAGTGTTCTAATAGAAATGTATCTACCACAACCACATTTGAACGATGTAAATGACCAAACCAATTGATATCATATAATTATATAATATAATAAAACATGTTTATATATACACAAGATGTTCTGACCATCTACATACTGCTTAAAGAACAAATAAAAATTCATACCCAATTGTTTTACAAAAAAATATACATAAATTAATTATTATAAAAAATGTGGAAAAAAAGAGTAATTAATAGCTAATATTTTTAACACAATGAGCAATACGCCAAGGAAATTAAACATTTCACAAAGTTGTGGGGCGATAATTCTCGTGTGTAATATATATGTACTTCACATGCACGATTAAAACACCAACATTAGTATCACATAAATTAACACCAAAGGCGTGTAGTAACAACGATTTTATAACCGCAGAAGGATCGCTATCAAGATAATTATTATATAGAAATCGTTTAAGATGTAACAATGGCAAATGGCTAAAGAGACTATGGCAATACTAATCATGGCAGAAAAGCTGGACATATATTACAAGAATGAGATGAACAGGTAATACAGAGTAGATTCTGACCTTTTCCAGTTCCAGATCAATATCCTGCTGGTAGAGAGACACGTTACCCTCTGTATTTTCGTTAGTCTGTATGTGGGCTTTCAGTTGTGTTATCTGTGAACAAATGTATTTTTTTAAATTTATTTATGGATCAACATCTTTTATATTGATTACACTTAATACAACATGATTTTTTTTCAAAAAATTTAATCTTATTTACTGACCTGTTCTTCTAAAGATTCTATGGCCTCCTTATGTCTCTCTTGGAGCTCATTCACGTAAGACAGGTGTTCAGCTTTAAGGTCTTCCAGCAGGTGCTCATGTTTCTTGCTCACCTGCTTCAGTGATTGCTCTATAGGTGTGGAGGTCTGTGAAAAGATTTTGTTGATATTCCTTAATTATTATCAGCGTAATCCAACTTCAAATAGATTAGAAATCATATATAAGGTTAGTAAGCTATTTAACTTTAGGAACAAAGATTTCTTTCTTTCAATACGAACCTCCATGGTGAGAGAAGGCAGGTCTGCACTCTTAGCCCTTCGGCGGGCGTCGCCTGCCGCAAGGTCACAGTCCCGCTCGGGCGCATCCGACGCGATGGAGCCCAGGGGCGAAGCGCACACTCGTCCGCGCCACACTTCCTCCGAATAGCTGCAAAGTTGTCAATCAATACACTAGCAACTTAAGTCAACTACTTTTAGTGATTAGTCAAATGTGTTTGTACATTCTAATCAAAATTTGTGAAGTTTGTGTTAATCAAAAATATAAAACAGATCTTTAGACATTGTTCAATGTTCATTGTTCATTTATACGGATAATGTTTTATTATTACCATAATTAAAAATAAAGCCACTAGAATGTAATATTATCCTATGATACAGTGCAAGAAAAAGATACATTAGACTGCTTATAATAATCAACTGGGATGAGCATGTTACTTACCTTTTCAACCTGAGCAGCAAAAACATAAAACAAAATTATAAATAACTTTGATTTGAAACAATTTAAATATAATACTTTAAAGAAATATTAAAAGCAATTCCATCAGCCTTTTGTCGTCCACTGCTGGACATAGGCCTCCTCTAGTTGGCCATTAATTCATCTAAATTTTCATTATATTTAAAATTAAAACTGTAATCTACTAAAAATTGTATTTATATTAAAACTGAAAATAGGTATAACAATCTCACCTCCTTTCCATGTCTGAGCATTTCTTCTCAAAATATGTTCTTAAGTTCTCCATCTCTTTCTCGTGTTTGACACTCAGTTCTTGCCTCAAGACGTCCACATCAGCGTTTCCCGACTTCACTGACGCGAGCAGTTCCCTCAGGCGTCGTGTCTCAATCGTATACGCCTGTTTGTCCTGCTTCATTTGGGCTTCTAGCTCTCTTATTTCCGTATCATTTTCTATCCGCATTTTCCCGATTTCATCACACAATATCTGTATCAAGCTTTCACGTAGTTTATTTCTTAGATTCTCTTCTATGCAACTTTCGAACTTGTTCAATAAAATCGTCAATTTGTTTTCGACGCCCGTTTGGAAGTCTTCGGACGATCCTGATGATCTTAAATCTGATTTTGAATAGTTAACAGTTATCTCCTCGTGGTCCATATCTTTTTCACCATTTGAACTCTGAAGAGATGTAGTTCCACTCATTACAGCGGAGTAAAACTTGGTGCTGTCATCCTTGACCAATGTGTGATACTTCATGAAATCAGAAATCTGTGCCTTTATTGTATCGTGTTCGGATGGCGATTTTTCTGCAACTAGATGCTGTATATTCTGTAGTTCATTGGTCAGGTGTTCATTTTCATTTTTCAAGTCTGTCCATAGGCAATCGGATCGCTGCAATGAGATGGTCAGTTCCTGTATTAGTTGGTCACGGCTTGTGATAGCATCTTCCAAGTGCATAAGCTGAAAGACAGAGCAAGCATGAATACACATCACACAAAGCATTGCATGTATTTATGTACAAGACTCTGATGCTCACCGACATGTTTTTATAAACAAAAATGTTAAAAAACATATGTAAATAAACACCAAATCTGTCCTTGACAGCTGCTGTCACAGGTGTTTTTAATATTATAAATGGCATTACTTTTTTTTTAATGTATTTAATTAATAAAATTACATAGTGTGTGTAGACAAAACATTTGTAATTCTGTGTACACAATGAACAATTTTATCATATTGGTACCAATTAACTGAGGTTTCTCTCATATTATATTGATAAAATCATGCTTTTTTTTCCCAATTCTACTATAATACATACAACCTAATTTCGAGAGATTATTGGACAGTGTAAAGAAAAGGAATGTTTTTTTTGACCAATCTTGAGTCTAAGTATTAAAAAAACATGCACTCAAGATGGATCTCAGTCTAAGATTAGTATATTAGTATGATAGCCCCCCTGAGACAACTCAAATAGTAATTAGTGCAGTGTTCTCGATTGTGACCCAATTAGAAACCAGATCAAGTGAAAAGGCAAAATTTAAAGCCTTTACACTATATTTTTCAAGTTATTTTGTAATAATTAAATATTAGTAGAAACAGAAAACAGGAACCCAATCTTTGAATAAATTAACAAAAATTACTATTAAGTGCAACAAAAGTATTGTTTAATTATCTTTATTCACTCATTTATAGCAATCAACATATTACTGAACACATAAGGCATTATACAATTAACATTAAAGCTAAGAAAAGATCAATCCTATAGTGTTTTTAGTCATGCCTTCGAAAATTATATAAGTTAGTGTAATAAATATATAAACATAGCATGCAAGGGGGATTATTATAATTAACAGGCAAAGCAGTAAAACAACATAGATAAGGCAGATACAGAGGCACAATCCATACACAACTAGTACCTTCTCCTGGTACTCCTCACAAATTGTTTTATAATCTGTTGTCAAGGTACTAAATGAAGTAGTCTCTTCAGGAGCCATGGATTTTGGTGGTGTTATTGTCTCAGTCTCGGGAACAGTGTTTCCTTTTTCTTTCATATCACTATCAACAACTACTTCCTCAACAAGTAAATCTTGTTCTACTTTGTCATTGGAACTAGCAGAATGTTCAGATTTTTCTGGAGTCATCTCCTTAATGAGTGGAGGTTCATTGTCATCAAACAGTTCTTCCACTTTAACACCATCACTAGCACCAACAAGGAATGGAGATAATAAGTTTTGGAATACTGGTATAGGTTCGTTCACACCCAAAATTGTACTTCCCTCTGGTGGTGGTCCAAATATTATTTTAGCAGACTGTAATGGAAATTTTGGTACTGCTTGTCCTCTTATATCTAACTTTATAATTTCCTCAGAACCTGAGCTTTCCTTGCTAGGGCAGTTATCCTCAACTGACATACTCAATTTCCCTAAAGAAATATCAGTTTGATCAGATCTAGGCGTAAAGTTTTCATTTAGCGAATCAAGGTATTCACCACTTTTTTGTGATTCCTTTAAAGAATTACCTTCGTAGGAATGTTCAGGTAAAGATTTCTGTTCCGGAACCATATCTCTTGATGTGTCAGTTGATACAGGTAGGTTTACTGGGCTTTCTTCACTAAGGTGTACATCTGACACTGGATTTGCATCGATGTTCCATGAGGTACTTTGCTTGGGGAGATCTTTTAAGCTGTTACTCATGTCACTATGATGAGATTCTGTTATTGGCATGTTCATGGCATCAAGTGTTTGAGACTTCCCTCCTTCACTTTCTGCTCTGAGATCTTGAGTGTGAGTGTGCTCAACATTTTCGGACTCAGTGACTGAGTACTCCATTTTTGAAGGGATATGCTCAGATATAGTTTCAATTTCGCTAACTTCCTCCACATTATGGGGATCGATGCTCGCTCTCGATTCCCCTTCTGCAAGCTGCCCCGTGTCGAGATCTGATTCCGTTTCATCATTTACGACGTCCCCCAAAACGGGAATCTGTTGAGAATGAACGACATCCGGAAGGACATTCTAAAAATATACAAAATTATAAATAAAACTGGGCGAAAATTCGTTACTATCATTGGTATACGAAAAATGAAAGTTATAGAGAAATCCTATTGACTGAGAGCAACGACAAAATTGGTTTAGGTAATAAACTAGCAGTTTATGAGATCAAACTGTACCCAGCTATTCCTTTCCGTGCCGAATCTCACGGTGCAAAGTTTATAAATATCTTTAGCGACTATCAATAACGAAATCTAGAACGATAGGTGAAACAGAAAGTATACTCACTTTGGTTTCCGACGTCTGAGCTTGAATTTTGTGGGGTTCATCCATTATTTAACAAATTCATAGTAAAGTTAAGTGAGCAGTTCATACAAAATCCACTAAATCTGTCGTCAAGACGACGTTTTTTTCAAACAAAATACAGAAGGAACACACAAGCGCCATTTAAACATCAGAACGTTCCGTTTCTATATACAAAAGGTTAATACATTGTCATGCGTACAAATAATATGGTATTTTTGTATTTATAAATCAAAATATTTTTTAGTAACAGTACTGTTATGAGTTAAAGAAATAGTAAATACCATAGACTCCGTAGAATGTACGTAAATACTAAAAGGGAAAGTTCATGATGTTCTTAGTGATAAAGTGGTATTCTTACGATTTCCCTTTAAAATGACATTTTGGTAAATCTGACATTATTTATTGATTGCGTAAAATGTAACCCAAAGTCGAACAAAACGTTAGTTAATTCTTTTTTATAGTGTGTTATAAGATAGGCAAAGGAAGTATTGTACAGCCATCCATTGTTTACAATAATCTTTAAAAAAGCATCTCTTACTAAAACAAAACAAAAAAAACCTTTCCAACTACGCCTGTAACTGAATCAATTAATTTTATCTTTAATTATTTTAATCTCGGTAGTTAGGTATACCTATAGGTGTGAAGTTATGTATGATTGGGTTTCAGTGTTTAGCAAAATAAATGAAACACAATGAAGAACTTTGATATAAATTTATTACTATTTACACAATAGATACATATATTTTATGAGAACTGCAGTTTTTTCTATAAAATTATGACATTTAAGATACTTTAATGTACTTATTGCATACAAAAAAACATGATAATTTATTGTAAAGGCGAATTATTATTTACTTTTTACTTAGGTAACAATATTTCACAAGGAACCCCACAAAATTAATGAAAACAAAAATAAAGAAAATAATTAAGGGTAGGGACCCGTATGCGAAGATCAAAGTAGCTCATAGAGAGTAGAGAGTTAGGTTAGAGACGTGACTGACAGAAGCAACATTGGTATCTTTCCAATTCCATTGCCTGTCGTGTTACGGCGATTCTAATATTTATCTCCCAATATTTAATCACCACACAATAAAATTAAATAAGCAAATAATGTTTCAGAGCAAATAATTTTGTGGCAATTTCAATAGCAATTTTTTTTAAATCAAACTGTAGGTATATTAGTAACTAAGGTCTCTCGATCCACTTTGACCTGAAATTATAAAAAAATCACAGCATTTCAAATTCCTACCACAATATTATTTTAGCATACAGTAAGTGTAACAAACCTGGCACCTTCCACCTTGGGGGTTTTCTAGTACCAACAATCATACGACTAATTAAATTTTCTATTACGAGGCTGCGCATGAGAGTTTCAAAAGCATTGAGTTTAAAACCGAGGCTGATAGGAGTAATGCCGTTTGGTGTATTCGACTAAACGTCCACTGCTCAATGCTCAAAATTTGAACGGTGACGATGATTACTGAGGTGCCTACTGCTACCTAGTAGCAGCTACTTCCTTTCAAATTCAAATTTTTTAACGGAAATAATTAAGCTTGCATGCGAGTGAACGCGCACATTTTTTCACCCAAAATTATAATGTACAAAATATGTCTCATTGAAAAAGCAACTAACTTAATTTAAATAAAATGTGGGCGGGGCAAGCTTAACTTACGAGTATCTCATTATAGATAACAGGTAAATTCGAATTTTCAAGTTAACCAAAAATTTTATAAAGACCATGTTAATTTATACTTTACCACATTAAAACGTATGTTGAATTCTAAGACAAGAATATCACACAATTATTTTACTGTCAGTTTAATATTACAGATACATTTACACATTGTATACATTTTTTAAGGATAAAATTTTGAAGGAATTTTTCGCAGTTTAACACTATCCTTTAGATAAATTTTAAACGCGCTAATTTAGCAATGTCTTATTTCTATCTATACAAAAAAAATTATCATCTTTACACAATGGAAGCCAAAATGAAAGGCATTTTACTCACAGATATTGTAATAATATACATTCTTAATCAAAAATATATAGATATTCTAAAATAAGATTTTACTTTATGAAGTCCCTGATAGTCTATTAAAAACTTAACTGTCAGATAAAACTGTAATAACTCTTTGTTTCATAGCTTTTTAGATTAAGTGGCTTGTAACTTGCCAGTAGATTCAAGTGTCTGTTAAACTATTTATCTGATATATTGTTATAACGAAATGGTCGGCAACGAATGCACGGTGGAACAGAAAAAATATATTGGCCACGTTTATACGTTAGATAACTTTATCTGTCAGATAACTATCAGTAACTTTACCGGAACAGGTCTTTAATATAATACGACGCATCGCATAGAATAGCGTTTCGAAAAATTTTCGCTGCTACTAGTCTTCAAATAAAGTTCAAGTACATTTAAGGGTTGCTAGAAGTGTCTGTAAATACAATCTCATATTTAATTTTAACTTAATAATTACTTTTTTATGGGCATTTATACATTTTTGTGTAAAGTGGAGGTTCTAAGTTGTAAATAATTGTATCTTCATGCAAATAGCCTAACGTTACTATGAAAACAAAGTCAATCTTGCCAACAAATGGATCACTTTACATGCCATAATTTTTTCTGCTTGATAAAATTGGTTAAAAACTATGAACAAGATAAATAAGAAATATACCAAGTTGAAATCAAACGTCTAGCAACTCTACCTACATATTAAAAACTTTCAACTACCCTCTATAAATGTAAAGCGCTGGATTCGTATTTTTAATTCATTTTTACAACTATACTATGCATTATTAATATAGATCGCTATGCGGCGTCGTTAGTTACTACAAAACTTGTATATCTAAATGTATTATTACTTTCAATAAATATTTTATTTCTGTATCACGTAGGTATTTTTCCTACATTAAACAAAGAACACATTTTAATTTTCCATTGTCAAACTTCAATAAATGTTTACATCCCCCTCTTTTGTCAATTTTTCCCCAAAACTAAGGAGCTAACACATCGATCACATAAAGCTGATTCAACCGGAATAGGTATACATAGATTTTAAAAAATTACTTATGTCAAAAATGTTAGTTGAAGCAATATAAAATTACAATTTTTTCAGTACCTTCAATATCTATAGCGCTTATTAAAAGCGTACTTCGCCCACTCTGGACCAGTTTAAAGCAATGGAATATTACATGAGTTGCATATAAATATATAAATCAGAAGCTCAATTCCGCAAAGTTACGACTAAAATACAACCGCGCTAAACAATTACCACAGCATTTTGTTATGAGAGATAGCGTAATAAAATTCCTTCTTAAATGGCAACCCTATTTCAAGCAAAGAAGTTAGCTAATTTTGGAATGTCAGTCCTACCACAGTGGTATATTTTTGGACCACAGTTATTAGGGTTAAACGCCCTAGCGTTTCAAAGGTTTTTATGTTATCATAATCAACCTATCTTCCTCTCGAATACGCAGGTTTAGGCCATAGTCCATTACGCTGGCCAAGTGTTGTTTTGCAAATGCATTTTAATGACATTAGATTTGATATTATGGGTAATATTATGTTAAATAAAAGTTCGTACGTGCATAGCTTTATTTGCAAGCCACATTTAAATAATAATACTCCTCCGTGATCTTTGTAACGGATACAATAGAAATCCAATAAAGAATATTACAGAAATGCTGAGGCAACTTTCCTGTCTGAGCGCGGTGTGCTAAAATGCATAACATTTAGTAGAATTATAATCCTAATGAACACGACTTCGTGATAGTAACATCTAAAGAAAATTTACAATGACTTTTCAAACAAAGCGTCCACTAATAACATTTCTATTAAACACGCATACACACATGAATATTAATCATAAACAAAATGCATGTAAAAGTGTATATTTCAAAAAATATATATCAGTGTAAAAACATGGCACAAAGATTTAACAATTTATTTGTGTAAAGCGACTACATTATATCTAAAATTCTTGTGCTTAGAATACGTTGGGGCATATCAATTTTTCCACCTACCTACATGAAGGCTGAAGTTTCACTAAGTCAGAAATTACTGATGGTTTTTACATGCATAATGTTTATGCTGGCCACTGAATACATTTGATTATGCTTTGAAAGATTACAGACTGCAAATCAAGCATTTTACAATTTTATTTTAATTTAACATAATTCACAAATACGATAATTTCAATGTTGTCATAAAGGTAATAAAAATAGAATATGTAGTCATCAACATTACCATAAATAATAGGAGAAAATGAGGCATTATGACAAAGCTTGAATACGAGTTGCATTTTATACAGAAGTAACAATACTAACAATAGAGCAGTAATTACTTATCACCCGACTAACTTGCTTGTACTTTCACATACATATGCGGTACCAAAATACCAAACAACCATTAGCCGAGTAGATAGTAACAGTAGTTAGAATCAATTAGCAACTGCAGTCAAATAAGTCATTAGTCGCATTAATGATTACATTGATAACTCTGTGCAAAGAATGACAAACATTATACATATGATGTCTGTGTAAATTATACAAGGTCTATGTAATAAAAATTAAAAATATTTAAATAAGATATTGGTAGTCAAAGACATCAAAAGACAGACAGACGAAGGTCGAAGACAAATATACTAGTGTGATTTAAATTGTTGCATGTATGTAGGTAATAAGGCTAAATCATTGCAACACCTAAACTTGAGCGACCAATAAGTCGTTTCCCATAGTGTTAAATGATTCAGCCTTGTAAACATTTCATAGTACAGTTAAATGATAAAACACACACTACAATTTCATAACAGTCAAACAACATAATCCAGGAACACTCCATGCCTATGGCATAATAAGACTTAATTCTGACATATTGTCTGATGTAGCTGGAATATAATGCTGGAAGATTCCTGAAAAGACAAAGGAATGATGTTAGCTTAATCGTAATTTGCAGAGAGTTATTTCAGAACCTTCCTGCAGCAATATCCCATTAATGAAAATATATTATAACTAGCTGGTGGCCACTCTCTTCTGTGCAAGATAAGTATTTCGAGCAATTCACACAATATCTTTATAAATTGTAGCCTGTGTGTTATTCTGATATATTTATATAAGCTATATTATTGTAAAGTTTCATTAAAATCAGTTCAGTAGTTTTTAAGTGAAAGAGTAACAAACATCAATACAACCATACTCACAAACATTGGTTTTTATAATTTTAGTAGGATTGTTCACTCTTAATTAAAAAAAATTGTGTTATCTATACATATAAAATGCTTTCTCCTTAATGACTGCCTGACGGATCAACGCACAGTCTAAGCCGCTGATCATACTGACCTGAAACTTGTAGGTTGAATTCTTTAATGACATTTTCTGAAGTTTTCTCAAATTCTATCCCTAAGGCAGTAAAAAACAACATAGTTTGTATGTGACAATCTATTTTATTTTTGATTTTAAGGGCCCAATTCTGAAGTTCACACGGACAAAGTCGCTATGTTAAGGATAAGCTAGTCTCAAATAAAAAATAAATAAAAACAGTACAATACCAGCC
>DWQL01001813.1:0-10762 GCA_018231265.1 Noctuana haematospila
GCGACTTTGTCGGCGTGGATTTCATAATAATTAATTGGACCGAGGGATCACGTTCCTACACATATTTTGTGCTCGTTTTTCATTCCCTAGAATTTTGGAAAATCTTTTCTTATCGGATGCCTACTTCATACGAAGAACACACCTTCCAAGTATCCTGTGCGTTGATCCGTCAGAGTCAGTCATTTAGGACAAAGGATTTTATATTATTATGTATTTACGTATAGATAACATTACTAATTTCCAAATTTTTCATACCCATGGTGGTAAAAGGCGAGCAACTTTATGTGTATAAAACCTTTGTAATTTGTATACCCGTGTTTGTGCAAATAAAATAGTGTGAATTTTGATTTTATAACTTTTATATATTGATTGTAACCAAAACATTGTTTCTCAAGTTGTTTCAGGCCGCCAGGTTCTTCAGTCGGAAATCTAAAAGTGGTAGCACTGAGTGTATTGAGATCATGCACCATCCTATTTACCGCATCTTCTATGTGTCACATGACAGCTCCGATTTGAAGATTTTCTCTTACATCGCTCGAGATGGCGCCACCAACGTCTTCAAGTGCAATGTCTTCAAGAGCAACAAGAAGGTCAGTGAACATTTTACCCAACAATTTTAATAAATACTAGCTGGACCCCGCGACTTGGTCTGCGCAGAATTAGTAGGTATTTCGAGCAATTCACACAATATCTTTATAAATTGTAGCCTATGTGTTATTTTGTTGTATAAGCTATATTATTGTAAAGTTTCATTAAAATCCATTTAGTAGTTTTTACGTGAAAGAATAACAAACGTCCATCCATCTAACAATACTCACAAACTTTCGCGTTTATAATATTAGTAGGATTTACGGTCGTACCTACTTATAAACGTTAATTAAAATTTAAGTAATCTTAGCAGCTATTTAGGAATAACTTTTACTCATAAATGTTGTTAAACGTTAATCAGTTGCTCTGTAACGTATTAAAGTAGCTGTCAAATTAATCACCAATATTAGCTTAGCGCTGTAACAAAATGGCAGTTGGTTGTACTACTGGTTCTAACTGGTATGGCTGAGCTGAAGTCAAGAATTCAAGTATAATATTTAAAGTTTATCTTAATGCTGGAATTAAATCTAAAACTAAGGTCAGCGTGGAACTTGTTGTTAAAGGTCTGTGGAGGTATAAACGGATTTTTTTTTATTATCTCCATAATTGAACCAACAGGTCAAATCGCTATATTAAGTCCACGAAATCTAACGAAATATATCTAAACTTGCGTATATCAACACCCGCATAATCCAATTTCCTATCACAAGTTATACGTACTATTATACATACTTTGAAAAGATCTTTAAAGAGATTCTTTAAAGAGATCTTTATAACAAAGCACAACAGGCGTCCAACGGATGACACTGAAAAGCTAAACTTTATATAGAATATGTATAGATAGTTAATTTCTAGCACATATAAATTTGTCTACGACCAAAATGGTAATGGGACACCCTCATCACACATCTGTCGTAATCGTAGTCTGAAGATAAAAAATACAACTAACTTTAAACCTCTAAAACTAAAACATCTCCGATATTTTTTACGCTTGTTTACTTGGAGCAATTCGAGTTTAATTTGAGGTTTTCAAATTACATTTTAACCTTATTTCCTTCCACGAGCGGGTCTCGACGCCGTGAACTACTTTATTCCAATAAATAAACTTCATTTATTTTTTCCCTGCTGCTATTCGTAATTGCTTTAGCTCGCATCGTCAAGTACCTACTTTCACAGATGTTTTTCAAAAAGGGAAATCATTATTTCCTTTACGACAACTATATTAAAAACTTGAATTAAGATGTAACGAACATAAGTATTCGAACCTTTATGATAAAAACACTATTTTAAAATTAAATATCTAATAAGCGCAAGGACTGTCAGTTATGTTGCATACTTAGCCAGTAGGTGGGTGACTAGAAAAGTTTTGAGATACAAAAGAAAATTGAAGTACATAAATTACATTTTTTCAAATTAGTCTCCATTGGTCTTTATAGATTTAAATAACTGTCGGTAATTTTCTTTAAAGTGATCCTCAAATATTGGGAAAAGAGTTTGTAAATCAGATGACTATTTATGAGTATTTACTTCTATAGGTACATTCAAACTTACAATGTAAGGTACAGGTACGAGTACATATAGATAAGCGGCGTTATTAATTTATTTGGTTTGTCAAATTACACCCAACGAAAAGCACATAGGCCATTACGAGTGTTATCACTGAAGTGACAGGGTGGGCTTGTTCGTCCTTCTATGTTCCATCGTAATCTGCAACCGCTGCCGTATATTGCAATCTTCTCAGGAGGAAACCAGACTTCTTCACAATCTTTATTTTCCTTCATCCTTCTAAAAAAGTAGGTAGATATGACTTCCAAAAAAATCTCACAGGATTTTAACAGTCTTTTTATATGTAAATCTTTCCAATGACAATATAGAGTTGCGTGTACCTATTGCTAAATTCTTAGAATACCTACTTTACAGACGCACCATGTAGGTATTATTTACATTTACAATAATAAAATATTTGCTCATTTGCAAAGGCGGCGTTACAACCTCGTTATACCGGCATCCCTCGTTAGAGAAAACACGAATTAAACGCGAGTTACATTAGATATTTCATCCATTCTTCTATCCTATTTCTGTTTTATTAGGGCATTTTATTTTTTCCTTTGTCGTAAGTAAATAATGACACGATGTACGTATGTAAGTATCTTTGTCTGGAAGACAAAATGATAATTATTAGCTAACGTTTTTACCCATTTTTTTCCTCCCTTTGAATTCGATTGCTTGAATAAGATTAAAGTATTCTATATAATGATAAGAGCAGTGATGGCCTTGCGGTTGATTTTCGACTTTTATCGTCCTTTTACATTCCTGCAAGAGGGATATCAGAGATCTTGCGTAGATGGTAGGTAGTAATGTTATTGTTTTAATAAGATTACGATTGACGAATGGGTATACGAGTAAAACACTTAAATACTATTTTAAAGTCCATCATTTCGTCTAAAAGAGTTACGCAACTATTGCTTCAATAATTCATATTTAAATTCATCTGTTTAAATACATTAGTAGAAGAATTAACATTGGAAAATGTTTAATTTCCGTTATCGCAAAATCTTTTATGAGCGTGGATATTTTAGCTTCGACTTGGAGAGTTAAAGCTTCTTTCAAAGAGCCGTTTAGTGATTTTATATTCCCATCGGGCACTACTTTCATTGAATTACAGATTCAAGAATAATATAATACGTCCGTATTAGAGAACAGTAATTAAATTGTTATTAGTAGGTAAAATAAAAGTAAAATAAACTAAAATAATACATAATTTTAGTAACAGCTTGTTTCTTAACGTAAAAGGAACCTCTGCGCATTTCTTTCTTTCCGGTTAAACTGGATATTCACTATTAATCACATAATATACTCGTATAAATCAGTTCATTTCGCACTTATTCTTTTTATTTTTTTTTAATATGTATTTTTAGTATCATGTGCGCTCCTATAATTGGCTTACATACTCATTATTATAGATTCTAAAATTATATGTAACTATGTATGTATTTCTATGTTAAGCTGTTGTTGGTGGGTCAATAAATAAATAAACTGTTAAATGCGAGACTTGTTATACATGTAAGTGCTTAGAGCACTAAATAACATAAGAGATACCTACCTACATTACCTGAATACATAACTTATTCCTCTGTCAAAGAAGTTTTAAAACAAAAATAAAGTTATGATGTTAAAGGCGTTTTTTCAAACAAATTTTGAAACTGTATTTCCAGTACTTCTTATGTAAATGATTAACTTTTCTAAAAGCGCAAATGTTGCAAGGGCCGCACAATACGTGCCTATATATTTCGAAATGTTCTTTTCGAAATTCGAAATGTTTTTTAAGCTTCAGTCATTGTTAAGAGTTCCAGTGGTAATCGTTTTTGTAGCTAATTAGGTTAGCCCAACCGAAGGTTGGGCACGGGTTTTTATTAGATCTGATTTTCGTGAACTTTTTAATGGTGGCTTTTGTCGATACTTGCCATAACAATCTCGAAAGAACATCATCCACTTTTTGTTGGGTTTTGAAGGATTCTGAAAAGTGAAATATGGCAAACGAGGTAAGCCTCTCTGTATGAGTTTTCTGAATATAAGGAATTCTGATTTAATCGATAAAAATTGTGCTGTTTTTAAACGACTTCAATTTTTATCCGTATTTTGCAAGGTGTATGTTTGTACTTTGTGCATATGTATTACTTAATATGCTTGTCCGCGCATTTCCCTAAAACTATTAATCGGATTGTGACCATTCTTCATTAAAATCGGGTTAGTACTTTTCAAGATATGAACTACGATGTGTAAGTGCGTTATTGATAAGTACCTTCAAGGTACTGATGTAGTGTCAAAGGGGAAAAAATTTAAAATCTTAGTCTTACTTTAGTGAACGTAAATATGAGCTAAAAACTACCTAATAGAAAAGAAATTGAAAAAATAAATTTGTTACCTGACTTAGCAATATTCGTCCAATCTCATATTTATGTACCTACTGGGCCAGCAGTTTTATTAAGTAAGCATTAATAATATGTCGAATAATATGACTAATACGTCTAATATTAGGTATATTAGACGTATTACCTACTATCGAAATCACAAAGTTTCCATACTGTTATACATCAATTTGCCCGAGACAAACCAGCGCGTGTTAAAAATAGCCAAGAATTAGCGGTAAAAATGACACCATCAATTTGACTGTGACGCATTCAGGATCATAGTTAGGTAGATAGGTGTATTTGTTAACTATGCGCGTTGAAGATAATAAAATAAAGATCAAAGCGTGAAGATTCACTACGATCTAGAAATAACACCTGCTCAAATATATGTACTGTTAGAAAAGTTAAGGTGAGCCGCAGTAGTTTCTGTTTTAGATTTGCATAGTTCTTTTGTACCTAATATTTATCGTATCGTTGCTTTAAGTCCCACTATTCATTTCTATAAGTTTAATTGTCAATGGCCGGTACTATACTATAATTAGCGAGAATTGATTTCAAAGTTCAAAAACGAATTTTAAATTGTTTTGTTCAGTGTTATGTATTTACTTACATACTAACGTACTTACATGGCCACTAACCCGTATCTCCATCAATCCGCATTGGAGCAGCGTGGTGGAGTATGCTCCAGGCCTTCCCCGGTTGTGGAGACTCGTGCCCAGCAGTGGGACATAAAAAAATTTTGAAGGCATGCGCACTTTTGGCTAAAGTAGGCCGGGACAATCATTTTTTACATCTTAGAGTACTGTTGAACAATAAACTGAATCTCATAGACGCTCTTATCAAGGACGATAGAAGTCTATAGGTATGTGACCGTACATGGGTGCGTCGTGTCGGATTAATTTAAACCGAATCATTCTTGTCGATATCGTAAATTATTCTCCCTTATATATATATTATTATATTTAAATTAATAGTAAATATTGTCCACATTCCTTTTCATTGCAGTCCAATTTGTTTATTCAAAACGATTAGTATCTAATCTATATTCATTTGACAAAATTCAAATACAGAATGAATCGTCATTTCGGTATTGAAGTCAGTGACTTCAGAAGCGATCTAATTCGGGCACATTATAAAGATATAAGCCGCCGATTTAGCCGAGCAGTTCCTGTCCGATTTCAATGAAGTGACATCTAAAACAAACAAGTATTATTTACGATGAGTCCAACATTCAGTTCAACCAGAATGGATTAAAAATGAAATTTCTAGAAACAAAGTCGAACAGAGAATTGTTGACAAATGACATCCAGATACATAAAAATTACCATAATTTTTTCCGACTGATGTTGCTTGTCTCGTTTTATATGGCTTACTTGCTGTAATAAATTGATATGTCGTCTGCACAATGTTATAAATAAGAATACAGTTTGTAGTTTAATATTTACGTATGTTAAAAACATACTTTGAGACCAAAACCAAACCGCGTACGACTGGAATGATCAGAAATGTATGTAGCTTCCTAGTTGTGGTAAAAAATTGGCGATCGGCCGGAGGAACATAAAAAAGTGTTGCCGCTACACAGACAAATATAAATCATAGTTATTGATGCCGGCTGGACATCAGACATTACAAATCATCACCCAAGCAGACAAGTTATAAGTGGACGACGTAAATATTGCTCATAATAGATATCTAATAGGCATCTATCGACGCGTATGTTTGTTTACTGGCTCGTTCTAAATCTATCAGCGTTAAATCACCGCTGTTCGCTGTCAAACCGCTGGGCTCCTCGAACCACTGTTTATGGGCAATATAAATCTTGGATTTCGCTACCGGCTTGACTTTTATAATCAATTACAGTCCGGATCACTCGGCCTCGGACACCGTAAATATTCTAAAAAGTTAAGGTGTTGTTATCTAGTCGTTCCTTTGACTTTTAATTATCCCAATCGATTACAAAACTTTATTGCTGCCAGATAAAAAATTACGGTTACTTTATGCACTACCTAATTGTTTGTTTTAGGTACTTAACATCCGTAAATGTTTACGACTTTTGGATGCAACATCAATGACTATACAAAATAATTTCTTTCCCCAAATGTTTGTGTTAGAAATTTTCAATTGCGCAATAAGTATTAATGTTTTGTCAATTTATATTTAAAATAAGTTGTCAAGTACATAAAGGACTAGGACTTCCTAAAGGAATAATTATTTATCTATGATCAGGGAAAATATGTTAACGTTTTCTTTAGATTCTTTACATTCTAATTATTACAGTATTAGGTTTTCATAAGGTATATAAATTGATTAAAAGAAGAAGAATATAATTACTGTGGAAATCAGTGACGTTTAATATGATGATCTTATGATGATATTGTTGTACATAACATACATATTATGTATTATATAACAAGCTTATTCACTCGCTAACGGCAATTCTCGTGCTAATTTTTATTTCATTAGTATGAAAATAATAAAAAGGCTTCTTTAAATGAACGTAACAGAAGATTTTCTAAATATTAACAATCTGTTTCAAATTTTTAGGAATTTTGAGTAATTGCGTAATGTTTAAAAACTTTTCACATCAATCAAACATCACGCAATGTCAATTTCAATCTGAAAGAATTTTTTCACTTTATATAATTTCTTTGAAGAAATCGACTTTAAACTTTAATTAAGACTAAAAGTCCAAGTTTTGTGTTACGAAATGGGAGATCAGTAACTTTTGTTAGTTAAAGGGAACTTGAATCTGAAGCGGATATTGTTTTCTCTCAGTATCTGACTTTCGACTAATTACCAAGCAATTTGACATTTCAGTTTTGGTGCTTGATTAAGTTTCGGAGATTGGTTTAATTTATCTACCAATTTGTTTTGCTCTAAGTGATTTATTTTTATAAATATCCACTATTGCTGAATGTCCTTGCCGATTTATTACCAAAAATCCGGGCAGGTATACCTATTATATTCTAATGGGTTCCGGCTTTACTTTCTACACATAACGTAAACCTTCTCAAGTTATTCTTAAAAAATAAAAATACCATACAAAAATTCACAAATGAAAATATTTGTAGGTATCGTACATATATTATAATCGTGTTTTAAAATTAAATGTTGTTACATAATGTTTGACACTAACATGATACCATTTACAAGAAGATGTTCGTTTTGGTAACATCAGCACCGGCGGTGTCAAGAGCGAGCGTGTATTCAGTCAGAGACCCGTTGGAAATACGCGAATGTGTTTATTTGTGGTGCTTGTAGCGACGCGCGACGCACGCGCCGACCATGCCGTATACCGCCGCCACTTCAGTTGTGTCGTGGGAAGCAGTGCGGAAGACCGCGTTTCACACTGATTAGTGAGAATATCGCGAACCAGGCCAACGGAAAATAATTCACATGTACTTCCAAATTATATGGCAACAGAAATGTCTAACCACAAGGAGCACGACATCAAGCAGCGAAGAAACGAGCACCTACTAAAGAGCTTGCCGACGGAAGTCTTGCTGAAAGCAAGAAGTACTTTGGTCTCTCTTGGCGGAGCCTTGAAGCCCAAACAAGATCAGCACAGGAGCAAGCAGTCGAAGCAGGAGCCGAAGTCAAAAAAAAATCAAGACAGATTAAAAAATAGTAGGTCCGAGCCGGAATTTGGCGACATACGGAAAAAGCACAGAAGTAGAGTAGATGATGCTCCACGGGATTACGTTGCGGTCAGGCCAAGACCTCTCTCCGTGGGTGCTACAAAACGATTTGAAGATGAATTGGATATTCAATGTGGCAGTTTTACAAAAGACATGTTACCATTGCATCGGCAGTTTGATTCGACTGACGAAGTGTGTGTGCAATCCCGTTTAGTGATACCAGTGATAGACAAGCGCGGGCAGGACGTGCATATGCAGGATATTAATGAAAGGCCGCGAAAGAAGTTATCGTTTCGTGAACCGGAAATTATAGGTTGTGGAAGCGCCACCCTTGGACGGTCTAGTAAGCTGATGGGTGTTAATAGCTTATCTAGACGACCGAATAGGTTATCTTTACGTTCAAGTTTAGAATGCCTCGACTCAGATTTGGAGGTAAGTTTTAATTGGTGTTTATTCTACTTTATAAGGATTTTTTATTTACATTTAATGTAGGTCGCCATATACACCGTATTCATAAAAATATTGAAAAAGTTGTTTAATTAACATTTTAGGGTAGTTACCTACAATGTCTTACATAATTAAATGTTACTTTTGTACAAAGTAAGTATATTTTAATGATTTAGATCTTTTAGAGGTGAAACGTTAGTTTTAATTTATATAATACCTACAGAAATTACCTAAAATCTTAGAATGAGTAGGTAGATTTTTCGAACCAATATTGCACGGGTTGCTATTTCACATTTTATCTTGTCATATTACAGAATATTTTCTAAAAATTCATTGCACTCGCAAAACGGCTATTCAAGTAGCCGTTTTATCAAAAGTGAAACTCAAATGTTGACAAGCATTCTCCTGATATCCAGAAGTGTCGAGTACATTTTCAAGAAGAGTCGTTAAAACGCTGCAATTACGTCAACACGGTCTAGTTCACCCGTGTGCCGGATGGCAGAGAAAACAGCTAACAACTTAAGTACTGTTTACATAGGGAGGATGAAAACTTGCCAGTCTCATTAAAATCAATTGCCGCCCGTGGCTCTAAATTTAAGTGTGCCATAAAAGTTGTGTTTCGCACATCATCATCACAATCCTACTATTGGGCACAGGTCACCTCTCAAGTATGAGAAGGATTTAGGACATAGTGGACAATTTTCATTAACTAAAGAAATTCAGTGACATGTTATGTGAGATATGTTAGAATATAATGGACATTCATTATTGTTTTATTTGTTTTCATGTATTCGTAAATTTACGTCTGCGTAGAATTCTTAAGTAAACTTGATAATAATTAATTCAACAATTGTGAGTTGAGCACAAAAGTTTGTGTAATACTTTATTAAAAAACAATTATTTAACGTTACGTGAAGATGTTCTATGTATTATTAATACAATTACGATTTTGGGATTTGATGAAGAATGCTGAGATAAAGATACAAATAGTATAAGTGCTTATAAATCAATTTTATGTACCTAATCCAATTTTAGTTTTATTAAAATTCTAGCTGCTGTCCACGACGCTATCAACTGGGATAGTATAAAAACATCCTTAACCTATAACCTACTTACTCTGAAAAATCATCTAAATCGGTTCGGGCATTTTTAAATTATCGAGTAATGTTTTAATTTATTTAGTTAACATTTTTGCAAAACCTAAAACTATTTATGTATTTAACAAATAAGCTTATAATTTGCTGGTCGTATAATTACGTAGTTAAATCACAAGTAAAAATGAGACAACAAAACCATAATATTCTTCTAGAGTTTTTCCATTATACAAGACTTGGCCTTAACAAAATAAATGTCTGAATAAATACGAGACCGAAATCCTATTTAGAAGTCTTTTGAGTTTGACTAGAAAGTTTTTTAATCCACTTTCACCTGATTCTTTCAACAAATTTTTGTGGTTCAATTTTCTCAGAAGTTTTGCGGAGTTCATAATTTATTATGTAATTTTTTTTGAGTGTAAGTTAAATAGGATTTAGTATTAAGGGAGTCTGAAGTTATTCAAAGCACGACAGTATAGGCTTGCAGATTGATGATAGGTACACTGTACAATTAATGATACTGTTTCTCAGTATATCGTATACCAATATATTACAGGCTTGATGTGTCCAACATAAAGTTTAGCATATCAATAACGATGTAGGACTTATCGATTTTCACGACTTGTCACTGCCCTTTTTGTGACTTGGCTACATCGATATTATGACTGTAATAAAATAAAATAAAAACATTTTTATTCATCATAAGGTATTTGTATACACTCGATGAACGTCAAATAACACAGTAGGTACATCGGCTTAAGGCGCCCTTTTGGCTAAGGTAGGCCGGGAGAAAAAAGCCGGCGGAACAAAACTCTCGGCACTCCTTTAAAATCAAGTGTAAATCACAAATGATTAACTGTACTGTATAGTTTTAGCCTGATAGCGCTTTAAAAAAATTTAAAGAGACTTTAAGAGAGTTAGTTACCTGTGATATATATACTTATACTTGTATATATATACTTATAGCAGACAAGTGGTAACTTTATATGACGACCTGTGTGGTGTACTGGTTACCACGCCAGTCCACCATTCGAAGGGTCCCGGGTTCGAACCCCGGCGAGGCAGAAATTTAAATGATGAATTT
>DWQL01001814.1:0-10762 GCA_018231265.1 Noctuana haematospila
ACTGAGTGACGGATCAATGCACAGCCTCAACCGCTGATCGTAGACACCTCACACTTGGAGAGTGTGTTTTTTGTATGACGTAGGCATTCGATAAGAAAGGATTTTTCAAAATTCTGTCCCTAATGGCGTAAAAAACTACCATTCTACTATATTTTTAAGTTTTAGGACTCGATTCTAATGTCCATGCGGACGTCACGACATTAAATCGCGGGGATAATGTAGTCGATAATTCTGTAGCCCTATTACGAATAATAAAGAACTACGTTAAATAATCGACTTACGTGCGTAACTTCACTTTAACATACTTTACCCATACGATTTTTTGTTCCCGATACGCCCACGGAGCGCTGTTCACAATCCCATACAAAATTTAAAAGTTACTACTCGATGACGTATTTGTAAAATGTTCGTTATAGGGCTTCCTGGGTAGTACGAGATTTGACAGCTAAGAAAAACATGATCGAGCTAACCTTAGGAGCTAACCATCATGCCATACATTGCCAACCTCGTACAGTACAAAGTTGCATTTCAATTAAAAAACGAGCAATGAACACTGGCCACTTTTAGTTCTCCATGTTTTCGCTAGGAGCGCTGCTAGATGTATGGACCAAACCGAAACCAAATCTAGTTTATAAACTGTTAAAACTCGTACCAGACCCGCTGTACGTTACATCCCTAGTGAGCCGGCGTCAGCTGTCAGTGGCATATTGTCGCTAAATAGGGTAAGACTGGGATCCGGTCAAGATGGGGTGCGCCTTACGAATGAAATGTACTTATTTATAAGTATAAATTCGTCGGAATAATCCATGGTTTGGCGCTTGAAATAGGATAACGTACCTACACGGTGAATAAATAATTTCCATTCTATTCAATGTTATAATAAAAAAATTAACATCAATCAATCTGTAAATTCGTCATAACAGTATCAACTTAAAAATCCTAATTTCGTAAGCAAGAAAAAATTGGTTAAGTGCTAGTCAGAATTTCATTTAAAGGGTTTCGTACACTGACACGTCTCTGAGTGCGGTCGTTAGACGAGAGAGTAGTTAAACTTATTTTGTTAAAGTTTTAAGAGAATAAATATTTCTAGCTTAGCCCCTTTTATGCCGAGAGTTTTCTCCGCCGGCTTATTTCTCACTTACCTTAGCCAAAAGGGCGCCTAAAGCCGATGCACAGTATTATTTAACGTTCATCCACTGTATACGAATAGGTACCTACCTTATGATGAATTTTTCGGTACGGAATCCAAAAGTAATTTTTTTAAGAACGCAACATATTTTAAATCGATCGGAATGACAAATTGGTTTAGCGAAAGCCGGAACTAATTACCGATTACCGGAACCTATTGATGGATGTGAGTAGTCTGTACCGATCTCTGCTTTGCAGGCTCATTTGCTCTTCAGTCAAGGTAATAACAATCTGTTATTTAAAAAAAAAGAGAACTAAATGTTAACTGATTCTGTAGCAAAAAAAAAGTAACGCTATTTTGAATTGCGAATCGGAATGACGTATAGTATTCGTGATTGCTATAGCCACAGATCTAATGTTCTGTAGAAATGGTATGATGATATACGAGTACTTATTATTTTCTTTAAACTGACTAATTGGTAGGTCCTTATGGTGTCTTGTGGTGAACATTTTGTAAACTTTCAGGGGCTGGATCTAACATTTGGATCAGTTAAAAATTATTTAAACAAAAATTTTTATACAGAGCTACACCAATATAATCTATATTTCTGTATTTTTGTTTACGATTATTTGTGTTTGTAAAGTCTACGAAACAGCTCATTTTTGGCCAGTATAATATAGCCTAATCCTGTCTAAACTCCTTCTCATAACAGAAAGAAGTAACGGTGACTATCATGATACGTAACTAGCACTTATTGTAGCATAGAATATTCTGGGGTGGAAATTGAATCAACCAAGTCAAAATTCGTAACATTGCCAAAATTGGATCACTGCCACGCCTGTGACACTTCGCATTGTTCCTAGCTCTATGGCTGGAACCAATTATAAATTGATAGATGGCAACACGATCATTTGTCAAACTTTTATTCGTTTCTTTTACATTAAAGGTAGTGATAATTGAAATATCAGTTATGCAACATTGATAGTAAAAACTATTGTGTACTTACCTACTGTTTTTTACAAATATTCGTAAGTTTTTTTTATTGAAATTAAAGTGTTTAATAATAATAATAAACTTTTTAATTTAAATTTTTTTCAAATGCTAGTAGGCAAATGAAATGACTTGACTACTAGTACCTATTTAAAAAAATTTAATATTGTCGTTTAATAGTCGTACATAATTTTCTTTTAATTAAGTTTGTAGGTAGGTTGTACTTACTTATTAAGTATAAAATTATTTATTGCCCTATTTTCCAATAAATTTACCAGAACAAAAATATTTTCTTTAATATGGCAATAAAAATCTAAAATACTGCTAGCAAAAAAATTCATTGATCCGAAAATGGAAGCGCAAATCGGCGCCAACCCAAATGTCACACACATTCTTTATTCAAACACAGGCATAGAGGCAAAGAAACACCCGCGCACAGCCACGCCCGATCATCAATAATGCTCAACACAATACCCTGATTCCCGTAAACTGTGCGATTTGGCAAAAAATACCCGAAAATGAGCAATCGATGTTCGAAAAAAGTTATTAATAACCGTTCTGCCCCTTTCTGATGATAGTTCTAACGATTGTGCGTTTTTTTTGTGTAACTACAACCATTCTGCCAAACCGCTTAGGGTTAGATCAATATATTAGAAAATTAAATAAAACTGTACTTTATTTTCATGTAGCAATAATTTTTATTGGTTCTATGAGTACGTTTCTAGAATAAAAAACGCGTTTCCCGCCTTAGTTTATTTGATAAAAAAAGTCATAGATCTTTTTAATAAAAGGTTTTGCAATCATGCAACGTCGATGTACATTGTACATTCAAAACTGAAACTTTAAAACTAACATACAAACTTCTTCTACAGGTAAAAATTTGGTTTCAAAACCGTCGAATGAAATGGCGCAACTCAAAAGAGCGGGAACTCCTCGCTTCCGGCGGATCCAGAGAGCAGACTCTACCCAATAAGAACAACCCTCACCCTGACTTATCTGACGCTGAAGCTGATAAACCGAAATTATCACCTCTATCCCCAGTAAACGACGAAGACGATTTAAAAAACAATAAAATGTTTGCTTCGACATCGAACTGTCAAAGTGACAGCTTCCGTTACGATGACAAAATGGCGTCTGGTTCGTTGTTCCCACGCGAAAGTTACACGAATTTGGAGGATGGAGACGACTACGAGAGTGACAGCGCTTCAGATGAGGAAATTAATGTAACATGACGTGTTTTAGTAAATAAAATGTACCTATAATTTATTTGTATTTGTATAATAATGGTCTTGTGAAACTGAATGTTTTAATAGATTGCTAATTATTTTACAATGATTAACATTAATTTATTGTCTTTACGTTTAAAATTGGAATCATTTACATAGGAAAGCGTCAAACATGCGTCAAATTGAATGGTTTTGAATTTGACTTCAGTCAGTTCCGGTACAGTTTATTGCAACCATAGAGGGAAAGAGTAAATAAATATCTAAATTATGTTTCTTAAAAAAACTTTTTTAAATATTTTTTTTAATAATCCTTTTTCGAAATCAGAATTTGAATAAGTAGTTTCTCTGCTCTGTTTTTCCATATGAATTGAAATGTTACAGGACCACTTTGTATAAACGTTACATTCGTATGTGTTTTACTGTAAATAAATTAGTTTTGTAATAAGTAAATTTATCTTAATTAGTATTTATATCGCACTTCACGTCCTTAAAATATCTCAATCTAAGTAGGTATCTATTTTAGATTAGAGCTGATAGTAATTATTCGTTAACATAACTATTATTGTGATGATTAAAATTCCTGACAAATAAAAAAATAATTATAAAATGACAGGCATATTTTTTAATTCCTATCAATCGATATTGCCATCATCAATTTAGTTCTATTTCATTTTACAAACTTATTTAATTAACTAATCCTTAACTTTAATCTATTTATAGAGCCAAAACTCTTAAGCCGGTGGGCTTAAAAAAATATAAATGATAGAAAACAACTTGTAAATTGTCAAAACATTGTTTAGTGAATGTAAAAATTGCAGTAAATTTGTAAATATTCGTAGGCCTATATTTAATAAAATATTTAATGTGGATTCATTTGTAATCCGAGTTTAGAAAATTATCCATCCCTGTACATAGATAATTTAAATTAAAATATAGAATAAAACAATTGTTAAATACAATTATTTTCAATGTTATAACCACAAATAGTGCATATTTCATTAACAGAGCGCTGCTGTTCATTATTATGTACGCTGTTGTATGTTGTTCATAGTTTTAGGAAAGTGTTTAAGTACTTGAACCGACTACTTCCTTCCTAAGGGCTATATCTTCATAGATATAGCTCTTTATGAAGATAGCTCTTAGGAAGGACTTCAAGTCTTAGACACTACAACAGATCTCTAGAGCTTATGCTCTGTCTAAGACTCTACTTCTGCTTTGTAGATTTCAGAACCTGTACAATTCGCCTTCATAACCCGTCATGAAATATAAAAATTTCTTGTGTTCCGGGCTTTCGGATGATGACGTGATGCCTGAGACGTTTTATTTGACTGACCATCTGAGTCCTGATGAGTGGTAACGCATCGCAACCTCAGATAGAAATGCTAATACATTTTTTGCGGTTGGACGTGGATATTTATGGCCCTTTCCCACCAGCCAGCAGTCACTGCAACCCATGGACACTCACGTCCAACCTCAAATAGGAGAGAAGTCCTATCTGAGATCATACGTAGAAGCGTTGTTTGTCACGAGGATTGAGATGGTCGCCTCAAAAATAGTGAGTCCGGCTGCAACACTCCCCAACCGAAACGAAAGTACCTACTTGCTACAACAAGACTTGTTTCACGGCGGGTTATGAAGGCAGCGGTTGTATTGTACCTCTCCAAACAAACTTTATAAGTTATCAAAGAGTTTCTCTTGATTTATTTATTAAAACAAATTTTAAAAAAATACCTTTTTCTCCCGTTAACCAGTCTTTGAAGTAGCTAAAAAAATATACAGAAATACACACGATTCAATGGAATATAAGTTTAGTTAATTTGCACCAAAATTGTATTAAGCGATCTCATAGGATAAGCTAAAAACTAAAATGTTATTGTAAACTATACTGTGTCATATATAATGATTATAATGTGAAAATAAAAGTGATAAAAATCTTTTTTGTTTTTAATGGCTGTATGGCCTTATCTACCTACTTGGCAATACTGATTTATCTCAGTTAAAAAAAACAAAAACGTTACATACTGCAATGATATTTTATCTGTGCCAAAGTTTTTTAGTTTTTTGATTATGACTTGAATAGTAATTAATATATAATTAATTAATTCCTATTTGAGGATCTACACCTTGCTAGTTGCTACCATCTTTTTACTTAGTAGCTGTTTTTTATAAACACAAATTATTCAGAATTTTTTATCCTATAACATTAATTATTTATATTAAAGCACTTAATTTCCGATACAATATAATGTATACTTTTATTGACTTCGTTAACCCCGCCATTTTCAACCATAAACAAAGCAAAGCACATTATTATCAATCATTCGCCAACAGCCACGGCCACGAGGCCCATTCAGCCAAAAAACCCGCAAGTCAGAATTATTTGTGTAAAAATCATAAAAAATGTTTTTCTTTTCAAAGCGTACAATATAATGTCGATGGGCGGTCCTGGACATTATAAATATGAAGGTGTTAGCGCCCGTCACACACATTCGCTGCGAGTTTATTTATTTGTTCCCTCACACCTACATGGCTCTCTTTAATGTTGTGTATTGCAAGGTTTCCTTTAAAAATATTACTTTTATGTTATTTTTGGCATAATATAAGTACTTATTGTTATCGTTTGGAGGTTTATTTTATTATTTTAATTTTATTTATATTTTATTTATTAATTTTTGTAACATCTTAACCTAAGTTTTGTCGGTAAAAGAAAATCACGAAGTTAGGTCAAATTTTTTACTAGAATCGATATATTTTCAATAGATGGCATATTTAAGTTCAAACCAATTGATTCTAATTTACAATACAACGAGATTGTAATTAGCGATTTTAACTTTGAAGAAATTTTACCTCAGACGCAATTTTAATGAATGTTTTGTTAAATTTTTAACCGATTTTATTTTGTGTTTTTAGTGTTCTTTACCGCAGACCTTTCGACTGGGTAAACCGATTTGATGATTCTTTTTTTATTTGAAAGCTGGTGATTCCGTGTGGTCCCATTTCAATTTAGTCCAGTTCTGACAACGGCATCCTTAATAAAACCATTGAAGTCGGTTTTTTTCATCGAGGTAGGTTGGTAGTACTGCGTACGTACTATTTTTTCGCATTTCATTATAATTGTGTACCCATTTTAACAGGTTTACAGTTTAAAACAGTCCATTTAGATTCCGCCTTTTTGGCCGTCTGTAACAAAACATTATTTATTTATTTAAGGAAGCCCCGACTACTAGTTTTTTATAAGGATTACTCTAAATAAACGCATTTTTATTTCTATTTAAACTTTATTATACCAACATAAAATAATGGTACAAAAGGCGGACTTAATGCTAAAAGCATTCTCTACCGACCAACCTGTGAGTGTGAAGCGTGTGAAGCGTAATTAGTTATAACCTATGGGCTAAGCAGAAAGGCGTATGCGGCATAAGTAAGTACATTACCAGTTCTTCCAACATCATGGCGGACCAGATCGATGGCCAGCAGGCGCCACGTGTCCGCCACGCGTGCGAAGTTCACGTCACCAACATACGCGTTGCAAGTAATCGCACTCTTTGATCTGACTGTTACACACACTTGATGTTTAGCTTTAGACGTGCGTTGTATTGAGCACGTTGTGTTTTCAAGCGATTTACTTCATAAGATTACGAATAACCGGTTTTTAAAAACATCTTAATAACGTTTCACACAAGGATTTCCTATGTCGTGGGTGCCATGGACACATACTTACAGAGACAATTACACGAACACCCAGACCGAGAACAGAAATATAAATTCAACAATTCAATTTTAGCCCCGACGGGAATCGAACCGATGGGTAAGAGCCGCAATGGCTTAGTTAGTAAGTCATCCCGGTACTGGTAAGATTCTAGTGGACTATACTCGTGGAAAAAAAATGCAATTTTATATAAGTATATATTACTAGCTGTGCCCCGTGGTTTCACCCGCGTTAAGAATTGTAACGTAATGCTTGATAGCCTATAACCTTCCTTATGAATGTAGCTATCATATACAAAAAGAATGTGTCAAATCCGACTTGTAGTTCCTGAGATTAACGCGTTCAAACAAACAAAAAACTCTTCGGCTTTATTATACTTTGATAGCTTACGATCGCTTACAACTAACTCGCTTGTAAACGAACAAGTGTCTTATTACAAGGATTGCGTATTACACCCTTGGGATGCGTTTAAGTAAATCTATGCAAATAAATAGGCAATTTAAAGATTTTGTATGCATTGGCATAACATTGGTGTGGGTTTTACGATTCGGTTAACTTGACGAAAAATTAAAACGAAAAAGTTTATACTATACGCAACATACCTAACTCAAATAGGATTTCTGTTTGAGATTGGACTTGAGTGAGGCTTGCAGGGACAATGGCCGCTATCTTCGCTACTAAGTATCTACGTAAGTTACTATTTAAGTTAATCTATTTTGTGGGAATAATTGCTTTTAGTTACATTTTATTAATTTATCTACTAACTTAAGTAAATCGGATAGGTATTACCTTCTTCTTTTATACATAGTATAAAATGAAGTTGTTTCCGCTGTCTGTTCGCTTCGATCCTTAAAACTACTCAACGGCTTTTAATGCAGTTTTCAGCAATACATAGATTTTGACTGATTTTGAGGCGGTATTAAGTTCGCTAGTAACTTTATAAAATAATTATAAATCCAGTGGGTTCTTAGTAAAAAAGATAGGTTGAACTATTGACCACGAAATCAGTAACAGATAAAACAGATTTGCAACCAATAAAATAAAGGCACAAATGCGTGCAGAATCCCGCAAGTGGTCGCGCGGCAGTCACGTGTCAGCTAGCGTCATCTGTTGAGCGAACGGGATAAATGTATACATCAGACTGAGATAAGAATATATTGTTTTTAATATCGACAAGGGTTTTGGGGATTTTCCAACTCGTTACACAGATTATAAATTAATTAAATATGTCTTAAGTATTTAGTCGGTTACGTCAACGTCAAATTGATTCGAGGGTTGATTGTTTTTTTAGTCTGTCGAAAGGTGTGTTCTTTTCATAGACTAATTTTTCTTTTTTCTTTTATTTACTTTTTTAAATTTGATTGAATATTGGTTATTATTAGGAAACGTTTAGGAAATAACAAACCAACCAGTTTATAACAAATCTATGGGAAATAGTTTTAACTTCATCGAAATTGAATTTATATTTAAAATATAATACAATAGAATAGTGATGTTTTAACCTACAATAATTCTACTAATAATTTAATTTCTTAGCAAACTTACTTTACTGATTCTGTAAACGTCTGAATGTAAAATTAAAATTAATGTATCTATTTATGGCTTCTATTCATACAAAATATTGTTCAGAAAACTGTAAGAAACAGTACTGAGATTAAGTACAGTAGGTAGGTACCTACTGCAGTATTAAGAAGCCCTCTTTTTATATAAATCACTACGAAACTTAATGGCGCGTAAAATAACGTTTTATTAAACAGTTATCGGTAGGTACCTAGTTAATGTTATAATATTAGTTATTTGTTGATATCTGTGTAAGTTACGACCCCACATATGGCGGTATTAAACTGCCGTAAAGATTAACCCTTTCTAAACGGGGTAGGGATTTGCGAACAATATTTTGACAGTTAATTTCAGAACTAACATGGTTATTACAGATTAAAAAATATTTCCAGCTCTTTTCCGTCAAATAAATAGCTTAAAATTTCCAGCCCCACCACAGGAATTAAATAAATTTAAATACCTAGTTTTTAGGGACAGTTTACATGTGGCTCCGATGGCCTACATATCTACTCACTTGCATTTCTTTACAAAAAAATCCAAGTTCGCTAATAAAAATAATTTAATTTTTTATTAGCGAAAATTATATTTTTCAAACTTTGATAACTGATGGGCATCAGATGGGAAGGTATAGCATGAGTTTATCGTCAGCCTATCTGTCTATAATATTAAATAAATTTATAAATAAGAATGGGAACAAAACAGCTACAAAATGTAGGTCAGAATAACCGTTATTAGTAGCCGCATCCTATTTCGAAGACTCCGGACCGCTCCCAAGAAGTTTATGTAGTGGAATAATTTTTAATTAAGACATCAAAAAAACCGGTTTCCGTCGACAGCAGATCGACAATTTGTAAACATTAGCCGTTTTAAAAGCAACTGTAGCATAAAAATCACAAAGTTAACATTATTTATGGTCTGCAAACCGAAAAGAATGAATTTTTATAAAACATCATTAATAAAACGTCGCTTTTATTATCAAAACATCGATAAATTATCCGACAATTGAATTCGCGCGTTTTTTAATGTCAAATTAGGCCGCCATTTTGACAATTGTCAAGCTTGCATTGTTCCTTTTTTGGATGCGTTCACGCGTTTCTTTTTTTTTAATAAGAAGGGGTGATCGCAATGTTTATATGGGGTTGGGTTCGGGTATTTTTATCGTTTTTTAGTATCTTTTACGTTGCGTGTGGCCTATTCTTGTTAGCCTTTTAGATTAAGGGGTTTTTGTACTTGTAATCCTTGGAAGAATGCAGAAGATATCTTGTACTATTTGTAACTTTTTGCACGAGTTGGCGTGAGAACGTTATGGTTTTTTTTAAATTTCTTTTCTAACATAGATAACAAAGTCCACTGATTAATCTGATGGTACGTATAATTTGGGTAAGTTAATATTAAAATTAAGTGTTAATGATGCCACATGCATTTCTGATAATGTAGAAGAATTTCTTTTTTTTATTACCTATATAAAAAAAATATTTAAAATGATTGCTGATCTTGCCCCGCTGCGCTAGACCTCGCTTAAATGCGTGTGTTATGATTTAAAAGGTGCGGTCATACGCGCATTCTAAAGATGACCGATGCAATCCAGAACTTAGATGACGGAGAGAACAGAAATCCAAATTCAAATTCGGTGGGGCAGAATTTTAATTGATACTTTCTGCCCCGCCGGGATCGACCCTGGGACTCTTCGAATGGTTGACTGGCGTGGTAACCACTACACCATGTGGTCGTCAAAACCCCGCCGGGCGTTAATTAGTAAATACATTTGCCGTATCCAGCACCCTTCGTAGTTCCGTAGAGCCATCAATACTGAATGCACAGTCGGGTAGTTCGTGTAGTGAACGTGTAAACATACCGCTTGACGAGCTGTGCAGGGACGTACTCGATACGTAGCAAATACGAGAATATCTATACTTATAATAAATGTGTAGAGAGGTCAGTTCTGTACATGAAATATATTTCCAAAATAACTATCAGGGGGTGATTAGGGATCGACACTGACGTCAAAAATGCAATCAGTAAAATTTTTGTCTGTCTGTCTGTATAACCGTAATAGAAACAAAAACTACACGACGGATTTTAACGAAACTTGGTACAATTATTTTTCATACTCCTGGGATGGTTATAGAATACTTTTCATCACGCTAC
>DWQL01001815.1:0-10762 GCA_018231265.1 Noctuana haematospila
GTTGCCTTGAAAATAAAAATATTATACATAATTGACTTAAAAATAAACCGTTGTTTCTATAATTATCTACTAAAGTGATTAGGTATGCAAATTATTTATAAGCAGTATTTTCATATTAACAATAAATCAATACATTTCAAACATTGGGCCCGAGTTTGTTTTGTTTTTACAAACATGATTGGTATTATGAACAAAATTATAAACATGAAGACATTGACAACTTTGAATGCACGATTGCCAAAATAAAACTATTAAGATGTCAGTGACCACTATTGCTCCATTATGGCACAATAGTGGACTTGAGGCCCAGAAGGAGAGGAAGAGCTTTGAAGGTGAGCCAGGGGAGGGGAGAGGAAGAACCCAATTGCCCCAACATAACTCATAATGGTACAACTACACAACAACAACTAAATTGCGTAATATAACTCGTATAAACATCAGACTTAACATCAGGTGACTTGCATGCTCAATGACTACTTATTTAATATAAAAATAATAATGTGATCTTAACTGTAAAAAAAACGAATTGATCCATTTCATTTCATTAGTATAGAGAAGATCTTTGTGATAGTATGTGATATATATAGATATATTTAATAATTTTTATTTCATTTAATAATATGATAGGTACCATTAGGTATTAAATGAAATAAAAAATATGTATTACATTTTTAATATTAATAAATTATTTATTATGCTTGGACCATTATTTTATTGTGTTAATCATGTTAACCCAATGAGAACAATACGTGTCAGAATTAGAAGAAAAATGAAACATGTGTTATCTCCAAAAGATAGTAGATAAAAACGTGCTCTTTGAACCAAGAAATGCTAATAAAATCTTATAAATGATTTTAAATTAAATAATTATAAAATCGAGTTGAAGTGAACGGGAGACAGTGAAAGCTGGACACACTATCTTTAAAGCGACCATCTTACTCCTCATGAGTAACAACGCCTTCGCATCTGACCTCAGATAGGACCTGCATGTTCGTTTGGTGTAAATTACTTAACCTTGGTTAGTTCACCTGGGTGCATTAAGTATAAGTATTAATAGTAAACTTTATTTACCTAGTTCAGTTGAGTTAAATCACCAAGTTTTTTTTTAATTTAAATTTATTTGTTAGTAGGTAGGTATACTTAATGCACTCAGGCGAATAAAGTATATTTTTAGTTTACCTACTTAATACACCCAGGTGAATAAATTTTACTATTAGTCTACTTAATGCACCCAGGTGAATTAAGTAAAGTAGGTACACCGTTCGTTTGCTAGGTACACATAAACGATAAAAAACCAGACTGGCCTATTGTTCTACCTACTCGTGCAATAAATAATGCATACTTGTTTGCGTTACTATGATAACAATGCATGATTATTTTACTTATTACAAAATGTAATGTATGAGAGTATTTTCCACACAACAGAGAAGTAATAGTTCTGTTGTAAGATCGCGTCACCCGTTTCGTATAATTCCCATTGACTTGATCTTGTACAATATCGATATGAGACAAAATTGTTCTCCTATTGTTTATGAAGATAAGTGGGAAATGTTACCTACATCTATATCTACTCTGATTTTTGTAAACAAACAATTGTAAATTTTAAAAAACTTTATTAGCTCCTAGGTACACACATTCACGAAACACTTTGATACAACCATTAATGATCAAATCATAAATTTACTAACCGGTCCGTATAATTTATAATTATTACCTATTACGTACTGGTAATTACTATTTGATTCCTTGTTATTTGCACCTGTATGGTATTACTTAGTAGAACCGTTAAGATGGGTAAAACCGATGCGGATTTTATAATTAGCTACTATTGTGGTTTTAATTACGAATATCATATTGCTGTTGCGAATTAACGCAACAACAATAACGTGTAAGTTGACTTATTTTGATGCTAAAAACATAAAATTTATGCGTGATTTAAACTTTTAGAAGTTAATTCGTCCAATGGAACTTTTTTAACTAATAAAGACTTCTCACTTCGACACACTAAAAACATGTTGTGAGTGAATATTTCCATAAAAGTGACAGGTTGTGAATACCTTAATAATAGGTAAATATTTAACGTCCGAACACTGACGCACTCGGGCACTACACTTCAACTCACTGACGTAGGTAGGTACGTGACGTGTATTTTAGTGCAAACATTGCAAGGTAGTGGATAATCTACATATTAGATATCACCTAAAATCTTCAAAAGAATTAAATTTTAAATATTTATCGTCACCTTGTTACCTACCTGTAATATGAGTTGTAAGGTTCGCAAAAATTAAACAAATTTTATTTAAAACTTACAGCTTTATAATATTACAAGTATATGTTTACTTGTAAACATGTAACACAAATACGGACCTTGACAAAAAAATAGTTTTAAGTTAACATTGTACAATTTGTAAATTCTCAGAAGAAACTTCCTTACAGGAACCATGAAGCTCAAGTCAGAACTGCTGATCCAGCCTTCAGGGGAGATGTGGAAGAAGATCAGAGTTGAGCTGAACGAGGATGTCTCCACCCGAGACCGGGACCTTGCAACCATTAAGGACTGGCTTCGAAAGCAACCACATTTACCTGATGAATGGGGTATGGTTCTATTTTCAATCGACTCCAAAAAAAAGGGAGGTTCTCAATTCGACTAGTGTTCAGGATATGATGATTTAACTAAAACATGTTTGCAACAAGTTCTTTATTGCTAACTAGCTATGCCCCCCGGTTTCACTCGCGTTAAGAATTGCAACGTAACGCTTGATAGCCTATAGCCTTCCTCGATAAATGGACTATTTTACACTAAAAGAATTTTTCAAATCAGTCCAGAAGTTCTTAAGATTAGCGCGTTCAAACAAACAAACTCTTCAGCTTTATATTTTTAAATATTAGTAGGTATAGATATAGGAAACACACTATTTTCAACCAATCTATAATCTATTTATATATGTGTATCATTGTACATTAAACAGTAACAACTGTTACAAACGATTATGCTCCCTTCCTCGTTTAAGCAGTCACTTGAGACAGTAAAAATTGTCGCAGACTACACCGATTCGTTTCGGTGAAAACAGCAAGAATTTAAAAAAATATCGTTTGTTAAAATTAATGATCTGAGTTACTGTAAGTATACATGTTAAGTGTACCTCCAATAGTTTGTAGCAAGACTTATTTCTAGTCTTGTACTGTCACCTTTGATAAAATACAGCTATGTTCGCTTATGTAAAACACAAGTGACTTCAAGTGTGTATCGTCATCATCGACCTATTGGACAAAGGCCTTCTCAGATATGAGAAGGGTATGGGCCTAGTTCACTCTGGCTAAGTGCGGGTTTATTGACTTCACATGCCTTTCGAGAAATTTTTCAAATTATGTTTTTCCACTGAAGAGTAAGTATGAAATAAAATTTAATACGCACTTTGAATTGTAATAGTTAAATAATAATTTGTTATACGTTGGGTAATATTCGTGCGGAGAATATTTGTACTAGGCCATCACAATTCTTGTAGGTGTATATAAAACCTCATACTTCCAAAAAAGGTCTCAGGAAATCTTATTACGAATACATGTTCAAAATCCATATAAAACGTGTGTGGCACACATGCATACCAATAAGGGATTAGCAACGCTACGTTCGACAGGGGAGGGTAATAAGAATTTCAATTTCGCCAAGGTCTCCGATTTATGAGGTTCTGTATTGATATTGACGTGGACAGGTGCAAAAAAGGTTTTCTACGCCTGATACGGCGAGGCACGAAGATTTATACAGATGTATAAAGATTTTATTTATTTATAAATGCGGCTGTATGAACCTAATTTTTCTTCTGTGGATAATATCGAATTATCTTTTCAATTTATGTAGAAAAATGTTGCCCTTTCCTGCTCCTACATACTCTTTATTCTTTGGGTTTTTTTTGGAACCCGATCACGGCTGTAGCGCGACTATTGCCATTGCAAACTACTAGTATATAATATTTTAAGGATGGCTTAGTAACATTCGTTGTTATTATTAGATACAACTATAAAAGCAAAATCAAATCAAAATAGACATCGTTCCGAAGTTCGTTCTTCATTATTAATCAAATAGGTATCAGCGCTGCCTTGAAAGTTTTCGTCTCCAAATACCAACTTTTAAATAATTACCAATTTATTACAATACTCAGAGTATGAAGTATAATCGAATAACTTTTAATTGACTATGAAGAGAAAAAGTTTCTTTGTCATCATTATTAAAATGAAATTCCCTTTAAAAGAAATTTAATTATACTTATTATTTCTTGTAATATTTTATCAAAGGACTTTTTTGTCCTTTCTTACTTTCCCGAATAGATAATGTTTGATGATCTATGTATTATTAGTTGAAGAAAACGATTGCCATGGCACGTCTACATGGACTCGTGTGTATTTGAATATCAAGCACACGCTGTCATATTACATCATATCATATAAAATGGGTCTAAGTTCGTGACAATTTCCTCGTGTGTGACGCAAAATAAGCTCAACTTCGTTTAAGCACGATCAGAGAAATGCCATACCTCGATTGATTTCATATGATAAGTATCTTTCAAAATGAAACATAAGATATTATTGAATGTATTAAGTTATTAACACGCCATGTTATCTGTCATATGGGGTTTTTATGTTATATATAAGTTTTATATATTATGACACTAAACAGATTTTAATCTGAAGTTGCAAACCCCAAGTTTATTTATGCATTCTATATTAAATCGATCCCTATAACCTTAGTTATATCCTTACCATTATTTAAATAGGAAATAAAACAACTTACACTTACAGTGTCACTAAAGAATAGGCAACACGAAGAGATTACTGGATCCTACTAGGTGCAATGTACAACTAAAATGAAAGTAGTATGTTATAAGAGTGACTAAACCGTATCTCCACCACGTTTCTTGCATTGCAGCGTGGACCACAAAAATTTGTGGCGAGAAACTGTAAAGTTACACATATAGAATTGATCCTACAAAAGAAAATCTCATACAAAAACTAGAGGTCAACCCGCACCCGTGGGTATGATATTACAAGGTCCATTCCTTTTCTTATGCCAAGTGTTTATTCAGGCTCAATACTGTCGCCTGAACGTCGACTCTCAAGGGAATGTCCTTTCATTAACGTGGATTAGTGCGTTGATTAACTTTTTCATATCCAGGGAAATAGCTAAGGTTTGTTTATGATGCAAGTAATTAGAAAGTCTCGAGATTGGACTTAGAAAGTAAAATAGAAAAATAGACTTACGATACAAAAAATATGCACCTTACAATGACGAATACTTTATTATCACGGACTCTTCTGTGTATTTAAAAAACGATTACATCTTATCATTAACTCTGTATTATCAATTTGCCTTCAACCCTTTTTATGTCCCACTTCTGAACCCGTGTCCACAACCTCTCTCTCCACAACCGGGGAAGGCCTCCAATGCGGATTGGTAGAGATTATCAATTTAACAACAGAAATATATTTCGTTATTTTTGTGGCAATACCTAACTTTATTTTTCTTAAAATTATTCATCGGAATTAAGACGAAATTAATATCTTATCTAGATCAATTAAGACTCAAGTACGTTTTATATCAAGAAAATCATCACTTGTACGCTAGCGGCTTAATATTTCTTATGAAAATTTAATTGGATATGAAATATGTCCAAAAAACCCTAACAAATATGCGAGACATCTTTGCTTCATAAATAATTCTGTAGCCAGCAATATTTAAAATTAAAAATTCCTACAAAGATATAATTTTATATAAAGTGATCCGTTTTAATCTTCACTTCTTGTTTGATTTTGAGTTTTTGCTAACTTTGAAGGGATCGAACATAAAGTAGGTATATAATAAGTTGAATTATACGGTTTGAAATGTATTGTGACTACTATTCCTGGGTTCTAAATTGGTAGATCTTTATTATCTTCGCCAATCCACATTGGAGCAGCGTGGTGAAGTAAGCTCCAGGCCTTCCTCGGTTGTGGGTAGAGACCCGTGCCCAGCAGTGGGACATGAAAAGGGTTGAAGGCAGGCAGATCTTTATTAAATCCACAAACACACCTATAATTTTAACTATATACAAAACAATATTACCGATAGTTACATATTATTACAGAAATAAAGTAAAACATAAATTGTTTCCACTTGTTTTAAGATTTCTACATCTCGCTGTCTAAAATACAATAGGAATAAAAACCACATCAACAGTACAAAACAATAGAGGCGAGAATGAATCACCGTTTGCAAAATGCAACGTAAAGTGATCTTGGTGCGACAGTTGCGATATCCCTGATTTAATTTCAGGCGAAGGATTGCGGAATTCTGATATAATGCTGAACTAAATGACGCGGACATCCCACCCCAGTCCCCTCGAACCGCCCTCGGTGCTGCCATCTGCCCACACCCACCCGTTTCCAGATTAATCTTCTACATGCCTCAATGTCATCTGCCGTTGCAAATGACGCAAAAAATAATGATAAATACGAGGGAAATGCGAAATTTTTGCGTTTGAAAAATCCGTTCATTACGCCCGACGCGGCGTCCTTGTTTAGAATCATAGATAAGTACGCACGTTTGAGGCGCGAAACGGTTTCTTTGTCTAATTTAAGAGGCCATATTTTATCTTTTTCATATGTTTTGATGTTTTATTTCACCATTTTTGTTTCCTGTGATAATTATTTAGACTCTCCAACATCTTATTACACTTTTACCGGCAGCGGCGTATCCCTTCCGCCCTTTCAAAACTTAAAAAAAAGGCATATTTGTATAAATTACAGTTTAAATACTCGTAAAAATTGTTCATTGTTAAAACAATTTATTAAATTAAAATCACTGGCAACATAGGCATACAACTATTTACTTTAAGTGCTGAGTTAGTATCTAATATCTGCATTATTAATGCGAGCGTCAACCCCATTTTTTATTTCAACACTTAGAGTGGACCGGCGGATAGTGCCATTAGGCATTAAGTATGCTCTTATACACTGGAGCGATGTACATTAAAATTAAATAAATAAATAAAAAATTCAATTTTCTTACGACGCTTCTTCATAAACAACCAAATCATAGTAAATCTTTTAAAAGGTTCTCATAATTAATGCTTATTTATAACGTTATTTCACATCTACAGAGCGTCAGCAGTCGTAGAAATAATAGCACAAACGAATAAATCGTAATATCTTTTTCATACTTAATTGTTTCGTGATATAATTATGTAATAAGAGAACAAAATGCGCTAATATTCGTGATATTTCATCAAGTTACCCAATAAGGAAGATGCCGAAACAGCAATGAACGTTAGCTATTTTATCAGAGGATTGGTGCTGTCTTTCACCATCGTAGATACGCGGTTAGCGAGTGAAATGAAAATATACTAGAAATAATAGAGCAATATTTATCTTTATTCAAAGGAAGTTTGTAAATTAATAAAAATTCTAAAATTCATTCATACGGTATTGTTGGGAGAAAGTCTTAAAATTGTACCTCAAAAGGTGCAATAACTCCCATATAATCGAGCTACAACCTCGTAAAAAAGAAGTTGATATATTATATACCCGAGAATGCTATTTTTTCAAGGTTTATTAATGAAGAAAACAGGCCTTTTCGGCCTTCCAACATACAGGCCTCTTCTTGAGTCAAACTCGGTTTGGCGAGCCATTCATTATAGTCTTACTACTCCTCTCTAGCAGTGAAACGAGTCCTCACAGATACCTCGATATGCCATAGTCCGGGTCGACATTCGCACCGATTTGAATCAACGCCAGACCAATATCCAGTGGAGCGACAAATCAGCACTTCGATATTGCCTCCATTTGGGCATCCACCTCAATATATGGAGAATTAGATTTTTCATTGCGACGCCAGACCTCGCACACTCGCAGCGATACCGCTAAAGATTATAATAAAATATAATGTTAACATGAATATTTGAAAGTTAAGTAACCCGTGCTGAGATTTGATAATAAAATAAGCGTTCAGACAGTTCTTATTCACTGAGATGGTGACTTAGAACGTGAAAAAATTACTACAATCCAACTTAACACATAAGAACTCAATTTATTAAGTCCACGCCTTTGAGAATCATGATTGAGGCATCAGTCTCAAAGTTCGACGCAATCCTTTCCCTAAAACGGTTCGTAAGGTAACAAAATAAAACTTTTCTATAACATTTATTGACGCTAAATTTAAATGTCGAAATTATATAGTATTATTAGCCAACCATTTAACCGGATCTATAAACCGTCCGAGCACTCCAGGTCGGAAACTGCTGTAAGCCGCTTATGACGGTATCTGAATGCAATGCAATAGCATCGGCTTGCGAACTGTATTTTGAACGATAAATGACAAAACGAACAGAGTAGCTTCTTTGTGGAAATGCTGGAATTTCTGTAGATTAGCAGGTACTACTAAAGAGAAAAAATTGTTTATTTATTTAACTATACATTGCATTACATGACATGTTATTAGGCAAAGCAAGTGGAGGGAGACGTGACATGTTATGTAATAACAAATTTAGTGCCAATTACAATTTCAACTATCTTAATTCAATTACGTTATTACAAAGTTAATACAATTAAATAATGTTTGATATGTGTCTAAATGGAATATTATTATTACATATTATTATGTACATATTAATGACTAAACTCACATATTAATGTCACATTATAATTAATATTTAGAATCAATACTTTTATATATTTCAAACAAAACAAGATCATAATTGTGTCATTACATTCAAAATCCTTATTATTACATTATGATAATAAATCTTTCAAATCATATGAAACCGAACTAAAATACTGAACGGAATAAACTTAAATGTTTACCAAAGACACTGTTCATTTCTGACACAGATTACAAATCAGTTGCAGTAAGCCATTAAATAAGGAAAAATTGGTATTGGAAGATGGGTCCGTGGGGAAAGGGAGCTCGAGCCTCAGGCACTCTCTGAGACGTTGAATGGAACTGTCACTTGCAATGAATGACGATCTCTTCAATATCATATCCCGCCATTTCGAGATGTATTTGGAGCGCCCTTGTAAAATGTTCCTTGATAATTTTCTTTCATATTTTCAATGTAGGTATGTAGTAACCTACCTACATGTTTGCGTTTTGAATTATCATATCAGTTTTATCGATGTAGTCTGACATTTAATTTCAAATCACATTAGATACATGTAAAAAAGTTGTCATCGTATCATGTTGATATGGCAAGGGTTTATGTTACTAGTTAGTTCATATAGATACTGTTAGATCAACTTTAGGAACGGGCCAGCGATTTCGACGAACCTTGAAATAAGAGATTATTAAAACTAAGTGTTTATACTTAATTTTATAATGAAATATAACCGCTCAGCAACTATAACATAGTTAGGTATATTTTTAAGTTCTGTTAAGCTTATAAATAAAAAAGGAACAATTGTGTAGCAATTTTTTATTTTCAAAGCATTGCAGGACGCAATGACATGATTCATACATGCCTTCAACCCTTTATACATATAATTTATACATACATTCATACATATAATTTAAAAAATCTGCTAAATAAGTACAAAATAGTAACAGCTCGTGAGGGAATTGAACCCCCGACCACCTCTATTAAGGATATAAATGGGCGCTCTCACCGCTGAGCTAACGAGCCGATGTATTACGTGTCAAATATTTCTTACATTTGACAGAATTGTAGCATACTTTGCAAATGGGAATTCCCACCGTTTTGCTTCGCGAATCTGTGATAATAATATTACGTTTCGTGCGTGCTGTTTCGCAGACGTATTATTTATTAGGTACACGCGGCGCAGATAGTAAATACTTGTTAAGAAATATAATTATGTATCTGTTGATATGGCAGTACTTAGGCGTTCGGCTAATTTCTAGCCTGATAGAATCTATTGAAAGAACAAGAGGTATTCCTGTAATTAAGAAATGATATTAGGTGAGTTTGTAGGTATATATAATATGGGTGAATTCTGTATAGACAGGTATCGTATATGAACAATTCGCGGCCCGTACCTATATGGCGCTGCGCAAGAAACACATCGGTGCGTTCAATGAGATCCTGGGGATTTTTTAATGCGCTGAGGCAGGCCACAAAAGAAATTTTTATTGCAGTAAAAACCTCACAGAACCCGAAATCACTCGCAAGATATCTGAGTACCATTTTAAGGTTTTCCTCAAATTATTATGAACAAATGTTACCTGTTCCACGGCAGCAGACAATAGAAGGCTTTCCTACTTTCTATGTTTCTTAGTTGAAGCCTGTAATTAAATTAATAACTTGAACTCAGGTCCTACGAGAGTCAATATTTGAGGAACGTGCGACGCTTTCGGACTTCCCGTGAGTCTGTTTCCTCAACAGTGTCCTTCATTTCCTCCTAATATTGATCTACAATCAGTAAGAACGTGACAACAGCTGAAATCAAACAGTTCCTAATAAAATCGACCTTTTTATAAGGAAAATTTTTCCTAATTGGCGCTTCTTCATATTTATAAATATAATTTGTTTTTTTACGATGTCGAAAACATTGAAGATCTCTATCCTGCTAATATTAGTTAAGCTTTTGTATAGACATGTATGACATGATGACGCTTCATGCGTAAATAAGGCGCTAAACAAAAAACAACGGCTCGAAAATAAGATTTAATGTAATACTCCTTTATAAAATGTAGCATTTTAAAATACATCTTAAAAAATATGCTTAATACGTATAAAAAAAAGCAACAGCTCGTGAGGGATTTGAACCCCCGACCACCTCT
>DWQL01001816.1:0-10762 GCA_018231265.1 Noctuana haematospila
TTGTCTTTGTATGTGTCCATGGCACCCACGACACAGGAAATCCTAGTGTGGGGCTGTGAGTGTGAAGCGTTATTTATATTTTTTTTTATTGATTAATATACATAATAGTATGTTTAAAATCAAGCAATTACTCGCTTATAGCTGTCGAGAATAAATCGCCAAATCGTATTTATAGATTTTGGTTACCTGAAAGCTTCTTTCAGTTCTTGCTGCATGGCTTCCGCGTCTTCCTCCTCCAAGAAGTGGGACGCAATGTTGCAAAATCCGTCAAAGTTGATTTTGCCGGAATCTTAAAGTAAAAGCAAAAATTAAGATAAAAAAATACGGAATTGAAATAATTTTAAATGAAAATTGAAAATATTTTGTTCAACTATAAATGTAACAAGGTTCCCTGTTACGATCTGAGGGAGTCGAACAGAAATAGCCTCATTATGCCAAGCGACGTATAAAAATATTCTCACATTTCTCGAGAATGTGTCTTCTACTGGCCACGTGTATGTTTAAATTTAATGATTAATGCGTCCACTCAAATTTACGAGGACGAGATTTTACGGTATGTTTTGCAGTTTGAGACTAATTTTATTAATGCAGTTAGCACTTTTTACGACTGTCCACATATTTTGTGGTTTTTATTGAGGGTTTAAAATGTCACGGTAAAATATACAAATTACAGACATTTTTAAGTGTATACTAAAAACGATATCGAATTTTTTAGCCACAGTAAGAAAGAAGTCCGTAAAAAAGAAGGCATTCATATTTTGTTTTAAATTAACACGGGAATTTATGAAATAACAATTACTCAATCGTGTAATAAACGGTGCACACAATTTACACCTTAAAGTAAGCTAATAATAGTTGTAGGTTAAGAGTAGTGAATAAAAAGTTTCAAATTGCGCTGAAATATTTTTAAAATGAAGAATACTTTTCAAAGATATTCAAAGTGTCAATATTTCAGCGTTGCGGCTTCGAGCCGTGAGTGATGATGACAAACGAGCCGATTATTGTGCCAAGAATGATGGTTCTCTTCAAAATTCACAATATTCTTTTCAATTCCAGTTAATAAGATAACTTTTACTCGTAATATTAAAAGATTTTTTAAGGTCTCAACTTAAAATATAAATCAGTCGCGTAGCACAGGACTAGGTTAAACAAAGAAGAAAGATGTCAAAGTGCCAAACTTATTTCTAAGTTGGACATAAGACGATCCGAATTCAATATTCAAATTTATCATAATAATATTTTTTTTTATCATACGATAAACCTTATGTTGCTATTTGGTTAATCAAAAACAGTAAAACTGATACTGGTTCTCCAAACAGATACAAGATCTCTCCTTAAAGCCGGGAATGTCGTTGACACCTATAGTGATATTCATAACCAGGCTGCTAATATTGAAGGGAAATTATATATTTGTTAGGTTCAGGATATAAGGAAACTTACTTTCTGGGTCATTTTCATCAACGAGGGCCTGAAGTTCAGAGTCATCGAAGAGCTGACCCATTGTGTTTAGGATAGTTGAGATCTTGAGGACCTCGATGTAGCCAGATTTGGTTGTGTCGAACATCTGGAAAGCTTTGCGAAGCATGGCCATCTTCTGTTCATCATCAGAGTCCTAGAAGAAAACATTAGTAAAGATAATATGACATCTACTGCACTATTTTTTTAAATCTGACTATTTCTCAGACAAGCGTTTAATAAATTATTATTAATCATTGTCTTAAAGATAATGAAGGGTGATAAGTGTGCAAAGAAAGTGAAAGTACAACTTTTAATTGGAATTCTATATTTTAAGTTTTATAACCATCTATATTTTATGTTTTGTAACCATAGAAGTGAGAAATTTGAAGAATAGATTAGAGATTTACAGTTATATTTATTTCTATCACAATTTAAGTATTTTTAGTTTTCATAAGATTTATTTAAATTTAACCAGAGTAATAACAAATTTTACAAAATCGGAAATTTCCTGCAATTAATATCCTGTAATCGTTGACACATTGTCATGAATCCATCCGAACACTTTGCACTTATCACTTCACATCCTTAACTCACTACACGCAAGTAAATCCTCACCATGTTTGTTGATAGAAGTTTTCTGTTGTAACAAGAACCGAATCGGAGTGCGAGTGTTGTTACACTGGATCCGATATTTCCATGCCACCCTTATTTATAGACCACACTCGCACGAAATACGAAAATAAGTAAAAACCACAACTAAACTTTTTATCGCCACGTGTCGTGACGATTCACGAGCTTCGTCACACCTAACGTCAATCGTTGAAAATATAAATGTTGTAGGAAGTGCCTCGTCAATTTTATTGCACAATTTTTTCGGCGGAGGCATTGGTATTTGAAACTATTTTATTTGCTGGGAATTGGTAGTAGTAATGACACTTGATGACGCGCCCTTCTTTCCTGTAGAGATATAAAGTTCTGCGCCTACCTACGGTACATAATATTGCCTATCTCACGTGAATGATACTTTAATATTATATAACATGATTGACTTTTTTATAATTAAGGACTGACAAAAGGGAAAAGGGCTTGATGGTAAGTGGTCACAGTCGCATATGAACAATTGCAACACCAAAGGAGCTGTCCTTGCCCCTGCAACATGGCTTTAAGTCTTTCCATTTTCATAACAAAATTGTATTGTTAATTTTTGTTAAAAATTAAAGTTGTACTCTTGCCTGCAAAAGCAGAGCAGAACAGAACTGACAAGTTCTTGTAGAAAGCCATTATAGTAATTTTCTGTGATAACATGTTTTTATCTTAAACTTCTTTTAAAAAAACTTTTATTTTTCCTAACTATTGTACAGACGTATCCGTTATTTGCAAAACAATCTTAAACCACGAATATATTTTAAAGAAACACTATAATGTAAGGCAAAATTTATTTGTTATTTCATTTAAATGTCTGCATGGTATCAATCACATAAAAGCAAATACTATTAGTGAAGGCATTTCAAGTATGTTATCTGAATCATTGTGATTAAATCGATTCCTTGATTGGAGCTGAAATAAAACACGCTTTACTGTTCAAACTAAAACGTTTCAGAGACAGAAGCGTATGCGCATATTTAGCAATTTCCAGATTGAGAACAGGAAATTCCTTTGAAGTCGACACACAACAATTCCAACAAAAATATTGCGACGCCACCGTCAAGAGGAGCGGACAGATATTGACGTAGCGAAACTATATCTAATTAGTCTTAGTCATAAGATCTAGTATGCATTTCGATGAACGAATTGGACTATATATAAGTGTCACATGAATCTTATTTGTGATCAGTTAGTAAAGGTACATTTAACTTGATCTTTGAGGTACGGCAATAATATTATTATAATTATTATTTTAATAAATTTGCTATGTAGTTAAAGTAGCTTATGTTATTATTTTATTTAAAATTATATAAATATTATATCTTAAATTTTTTATATTAGTTAGATGACATTTAAATCTTTGTAGGTATTTGTTTATATGTAAATTTTTAAGGCTGTATTAAGAAGTAATTTTTTCATATAACCGCGTCTTACCATTTATCTTCCATCCCCTTTCAAACGTCCACTACCGGATCTATGTATATCCAGGCCTATGCCTCCTCTACTAAACGCCACTCCGTCTATTTCTACGCCTTGAGAATCCAGTGGTCCCCGTTATCTTCTTCGGCCGAATTGCGATCGCCAATGACATTTCTTCCCCATCGGTTTCTCGAACTAATTGCTAATTTGTTTATTATGTGTAGGTATATCGTCTTTTTTAGTGTGAATTATTGTTGAACTAAAAAAACCCTTCAACTTTTAATTTTAATGTTTTGAATGATCGGCTCTTTGGAAGAGATTGTTGTATGTAGCAATAAGACCACCGGTTGCTTTTCATATATAATTTGTTTACTTTTCTTGGTATGCAATAAAGAGTATTTGTTATGAATTTTATATTTTCGTTAGTCAAAAAATTATAGCTACAAAACGCCAAGCAAAACGTCGCCGCTCGCGGATTAGGGAAGTATTCGGAAACTGCTTTTGGTATACGTCATTAACTGGACTGAAGCGCGTGAAACGAGTTATACGTTCGCTCCGAGCCCCGGATATAGAATGTGATCGGCTATAATTTTTGTGTTCTACTCGAACGCCACAATGAGTGATACGCCATCGCGGTTCGGACAGACTCACGTGGAAAAAGTGACTGAAAGTAGGTCACAATTTAGACGTGAAAAAATTAAAATATGTTTTGTTTTCTTAAAATACGTTCGTGGTGTAGACCTGAGTAAACGTGTAGGACTGTAGGTACTTTATTTTTTTATAAGTATGCGTTTTTATAAACATTATAACGTTTGAAATATCTAAACCAATTCAACAATTGAACTCATTAACTGCTCCTTAAAATATTACTTAATTATAGTCTCCGAGAATTCCCACATCCAGAAATCTCGATAAAAATCCGTACCTATTAATTGTTATAAATAGTTATTTACTTTTTTACTCCCTGTGTAGAAGCTTAACAGTCATTAGTATAGAGATAATAATATGTTGAATACCTTGGCTTCACACATCCTGAAACTATTTCTGATTTACACTCACGAAGACTGAGTTATAAGTTATTTATGTCGATTCGTCGGAGAAACATGTAACTGTTTGTACGGTTTTATTAATTCGACGTCAGTTTCCGACGTAATTGAACGCTTAATTTGTTGTAATGAAATTAATTATCTTCCCCAATTCATGTTGTATGTTTTATAGTTCATTAAGTACATTACTTACTAGAAAAATCATTAACGAGATAAATATAATTAATAATATCATAATTTATTTTCGCATTTGCGGGTAACCTATGGAATCCAGGTTTCCGAAAAAGCACATTAGGTTAAGTACTTATTATGAGGACGATGGTACCACCACGGGCGATCTGACTATTACGAGATCTACCAGCTTGCAAATTGAAGTAAGATTGGGATAAGCATAGAACTCTACAATAATTCATAAGTCTAGCTACAACAGTAGTTAATCAGTATTTACTCCGTTGGTAATATATTGCAGTCTTAGTTTAGGGCCAACCGTAAAATTTGTTGGCACTGCCTGTTCACGTTACAAGAACGGTGACACATCTCCTAGACCTTTGGTTGTATTTTTAGGCAAATCGTTGTTGTTCAGGTAAACACTGCTACCATTCAAAGTCTGACTTATGAAATGTCTTTGGGGCCCTTAATATAATTTAATTGCTTAGAAGCCCTAGTTCTAGTCAATTATTATAAGCTTTTAACTAGTCACTTATTATTAGCATTAATTTTAACCCTTTACCTACTAGATCCCCTCCTCAGGCTTTTTCAGTATACAATAAAGGATTGTGTTGTTACCTATTTTTTTCGTTGATATAAATAACATAAATTTTTTGGTAGTCGTAAATACACATGGAAGTAGTTTAATTTTTATTTGCGTTACCTACTAATATCTATTCGTACATACCAAAAAAGTAAAAATAGGATCTAATGTTATAAATAAGTATAATAATAAAATTTTACAAGTATTCCATCGGCAAACCTAATTTGGCGGACTATTAACAATTTGCAACATACTTGTATATTGTTAAGCAAGATGTATAGGTAAGTACTCGACGAAGCTTTATACTCAGTATGTTATAGTGATAATTACTCCTAATTAAGGCTAACCTCCCCCTGGGGATGCCCATGAATACAAAGCTATAAATTCTATGTTCCTAAATATAAAAACACTTCATGTAGTTAAAAGAATGTAGTTAATAGATAAACTCGGATCCTATCAAATACGAGTATATACGCTTGTAAACATGATCTTCTAATCCGTTGATGACTATATCACCATAAATCACAGCGAATGTTCGCCAGAATCTTCAGATGGCCGTCAAGGTGTGGGTCAATGCAGTGATTGGCCCTGAGTTCAAAATATCGCAGCTGAAATATTATCATGTTTATATATAACAATGCATTTGTTTACTTGCATGCGTTAGATTTAGAATTACTGAATTTTGTCAACGTTATTACCTTATGATGAATAAAAAGATTGTTGACTTTGACTTTCACTCATCGGAGTAGGCACCTACCGGTTGCGTCAGAGATCGCATCGAATCGATAAAGGGGGTAAAATTCTTTGTAATACATATGAAGGAGAACAAAAGACATTTATTTATTTAAGCCATAAATAATAAGTATGGCCAATGGGGCCAACGGGAATATACCTGGTACAATCAGATTATAAGAATTTTGCAGTAAAACCAGTGGTAATAGACAAGCTTTATTTCAAGTGCATCATACATACATTTTAGCCTCGGCCAATCTCGGCTAGATTTCCGAGCTTATTAAATTTATTAGACGATGCATAACCGACAGCTGAGTAATTTACTGCGTTACTCCATTCCGAAACCAAAATAATTAGCTTTCATAGCCAAAAGCAACGTTTTGTACAATCATACTGAATCATCGGTGTCAATGAAGTGGAAATATTACTTCATTTTGGCACCATATACCTAAACGCGCGAACGTGAACTTGAGACTAGACTTGAGGCGGTCTGTGAGGGCGGCAGTGGTACCTACTCGGGGGAACTGTACAAGTTCTACCATATACAATGTCTACGTTGTAATTTAAATACAGAACGAGAAGCGAGGTAAATCCTCATATTTTTATAATGTAGGTACTTAAATAGGAAATCAAAAATTCCTACTTACATATTATTTGATACTTCGGTCGTACATTTATTTTTCTTGCCACATTAATAGTAAAGAGTAAAAATGAAAAGTGTTCTTATTTCTTTGAAATGTTTGCAATTCCTAGACGAAAATTGATTTTATTTCGTAGCGTAATTTCCACACGTTTTTGACATCCGTCCATCTGTCTGTCATTGCTTCGTAACTAGTTCCAGACGGGAATGTAAATTTTGGACCAGATTACAAGAATTCTGACAACAATATGAAATATTGCTTCCTAGCTATCCTAATTAAAACAAAATATGTGAACTGTATTTAGATTTAGATGCCAACTGTTGCTCGTATCATAAATATCGTGATACACTGTATTCTGTAATACTTCAATGGTAACGAATGCTACAAGTGATACTTCCCACGTACCGTGTGGCATATTAAGAGTTTTTCGGCAGGTTTTAATCTGTCATCTCGTTATTACGGGTTGACAATAAACCTGATGTTAAGAAATTCTGAATTCCGAAAACATAAAGAATAAGTTCGTATCGGCATAAAAAGGAAAATAATATTGGCATTTTGTGGCAACATCTGCAGCCTGCAGGTCGCTTTGCGGCAACGCGGTGCTTTGCACAATATCGTTATTCTTTTGGCAGTTAAATAATGGCACCACTTTCTACTTGGAGGATCTGAGCCTATCAGACTTTGTACGAGTAAGAGGATTAATATTAGGAAAATTTACGACTATTCTATAAGGCAATGACGGGTCTACTGAGGAGGAACCTTGTAATCGACTGTAAAAATATTTCTGTTTGTATTCTAGCCGTTGTCACGGTAGTGACCGATGGTTTTTAAATTTTCCACGATGAAAATAGGGAAAGCGTAACAGTCGTTGTAAAATATTTGGACTAGTTCCAAAAATAATGATAGAAAATCAAGTGAAATAGCAATAAGGTGCATCGACTGCTGGAAACCATATTTACGTTGATGTTTTAAGATCAATGAAACTAGAATTGATTTTGAATACTTATGTGCAATGCCGAGTTTGATGATTTGTGTATGCTATTTGAGGTTTTGTTGCTTTACAAACAAACATGGAGGTCAATGGAATGCCTATAGCAAATTTTTTAATACTATTCTATACCTACTTTCAGTCGTGCTAAATTACAGTCGAGTCGGTCGTTATGTCAATGTGATATAATATGCGTTTCTGTTTTGTTATTATTCCATACAAGTACGGTAAAGGTGTGCCTTTAAATGTATTAATTTTATTCTGAGACACAGTAAACAGGGTTTATAATAGCACGAGTTAAGTTTAAAATAAAAAATTATCTCTATTTAGTCATTAAATTTATTATTATTCTTATTTATAACAAAAACAATTAACTCATTAACATAACGAGAAACTATGTAAAGTTCACAATATTTATTCGTATACTCTCTCTTCATATTCATAGTCATCGAACGGATTAAATATGATGTCATATATTGTAGGAAAACGCTTTTTTGTCTTTGGCGTAACCGTTTTAGAAATATCAATGATTTCGTTTTTGTCAATTTTTTTATACAAAGTCTCGTCAGAATCATCAAATATCTTATTTGGTTCCATTTGGTCTCGTCTTGAAATGTCGATATGAAAGTCTTCATATTTATTTTTATCCTGTATTTTTTTATCTAACGAAAATGTATTATCCCCATCAAAAGGGTGGTCAGTGTTTACTGTATATTCAAAATTGTAGTTATTTGTTTTTACTGGAACATGCAAAATATTTTTGTCGGTCGTTATTTCTTCTGGAGCGATATGCTTATCATCATTTATTGCAACAGTTTTATCAATATGTTGGGTATAATCTTTCTTATATTTATAATCGCCTCTTTTATCGGCATAATTTTCTTTTTTTCCATACTGTCCTCTTTTAGATTTATAATCAAATGGTTCCTTCCGCATTGTGAATTCAGGTCGTGCTGCTAAAGGCAAAGCTACCGGTTCTCTTTGAGTATCGTAATCATAGTTTTGCCATGATCTTGGCCCAGAAATTCCTCCATAACTGGATGGTTTTTCATCACTTCCTTTATGTGTAATCACAAAATCTTTCACTAATGCGTTTGGTAAGTCAAATAGCTGTCCTTCCTCTATATCTAAATCCAGGGGATAGCCAGGAGAAAGTAAAGCATCTTTATTTAGTTCTATATTAATAATACGTCCGCCAATGGTCTTAACCAAAGGAACAACAAATACAAATATTTGTAAGGGTAGACCTTCAGGTAAGCCCTTTGGAATCAGAATTCGAGATGGGAATCTGATTTGTTCGTCAATTGATTTCAAAGTGAAAGACATTAACCCAAACTCGGCATCGGCTAATTTATTTTTTATAGTATTCAGTGACAGTAAGTCTTCGGAAGTATCCGTCATTTCAGCTGATGATCTGGTTATAATATTACTTCCAACTTTTAAGTTAATTTCAAAGCAATCTAGGAGCATAAATAAATTTTTCTTGAATGCATGTTTACCAGGCATTACTTTTGGTCCCAAATATATTTTCAATAAACCTTTTTGCGTTACTAACGATGAAATGTTGACTTTTAGTGAAAAGGGTTTGTGGTTTAACCTCGACTGGCTTATTTTGACTTTGAATGGAGTATCATTGTCATCCGTTTGCAAAGCGTCCGTCACATCAAAATCAAAACTATCGAATGTTGTAATCATTTTCTTCACATCAACATTTAAAACTTCAACTCCAGGGAAGTACAAATCATTTTTGGTATAACCGGGCAAAACCTTTAGAGCATTTTCGATTAGATCTACTATTTTTTTATTTATATCCCAAAATATAGGATCTCGTAGGGTAGTAATATAATGTTCCAACACTGAAGGAGGCCTTCAAAAAAAATTATTTTAGTAAGTAAGATCAGAATTAATTAATAAGATACAACAAATGTTTAATTTTAGTTTAAATTTTCTTACCTGTTATTTATAATGTTATCCTCACTTAGAATTTGAAGTGCTAAGTTCTCATAACTTTTGTCACTGGTTAAAAGTATGTCCACTATGTGATTAAGTATATCAGATTTATTAAATCCACCTTCTCTCTGAAAATATGTAAGCTTTTTAAGTATAAAATAGTACTTAGATAAAATTAAGTAACCAGTGTAAGATGCTTACCATGTGCATTACAACTGTTGCGATGTTATTTTCAATATTAAACAGTAATTGTAATTTATCATTGTTTTCTAAATGTGTAAGTGTTCTTGGGCTAAAATCGTTTCCATTAGAATAAACAAGCATTGGATCATAAGAAACAGTATTTAAATAGCTCCAGTTAATACCATCTAGCTCTGGCAGTCCATTTGAATATCTTTCCAAATTATATCTTGCCATAAGTTGTTTTAACATAAAGTATATATATTCACCGTTTTTATTACCTTTATTGTTTGTTACCCAAGGAGACATTTTAAGCTTCATAAGGTAATAATACGAATTAAGTCCTATATCTTCATAAAAATAGACCAATTTTGATTCGTCTATGTTATCATAAATGTTTGTTGTGTAATAGAAAACTAAGATATATGAATTTCCATCATTCCGTATACTATCTGACGGGGTAACTTCACCGCCAGCTATCAGTGTAGATGCCTTTATTATAAAATCTTTACGAATGAAGTAGTTGGGTAGAACTTCGTAAGGTGCTGGAATTGATATTTTTTCCGTATCTTTTCTATGCAAAATTGCTGAATACAAAGCATTGACGAATAAACCACAGTTTATATTTTGTCGAGCCCAACATGCTGCCTTATAAAAACTGTCAAAATCCTTGGCATAATAAAATAATTCATATATAATTTTTAATTCGTTTACGTGTTCAACATTGTATTCTGTAAATATTTCACCTCGGGGGAGAAATCCTTTCCCAGTTTTCAGAGCTTGTAGGTTTGTGACCACTTCTGGCTTCTGTAACAAAATTTTAAAACGAATGTGTTGTATTGTAATAGCTTTCATAAAATCTAAGTGTTTTTACTAAGGGACCGTCCATTAATCACGTGAGGTTCGAAAGGGGGGAGGGGGTATATATAAAATCACAAAATATCACAGTAAG
>DWQL01001817.1:0-10760 GCA_018231265.1 Noctuana haematospila
CGACTAGCTTAGCTCTCGCCAGCCCTTTAAAATTAAAATAAAATAAATTTGTAATTTAAAAAAAACAATAAAAATTTAATGTTTCGGTTTTTTATTTACCTACCGTCCATCGCTGGTGGTTAATCTTTCGCTGTCACTAGATAAAATCTTTGCTACGTTTTCACATACTTACTTCTGATAGCGAAACGATTTTGGTCCTCTAAACCATTGACTGGATTCGAATATTATGTATACCTATGTGATTCGTATATATTCTGTAAACAGCATGTAAATACCTACGTAATAGCAGCAAATAGTAAGTATCCCATATTTAGAATTAGTTAACAATATTATTTTAAGTTACGTAAAGCCGATGTTAATAAACTGAAAATACTGCAATCTTTAAATTTAATATCCCTAGGTTTTTATTTTATTAAATTTTAACGAAAACCCACTTTGCGATATTAAATATATTAGGTGTCTCTTTTATTAAATTTTAAGCAAAAATTCGCTCCAAAGACAATGTTAATGTAAATGTTTCTATTTAGTATTCCGGATAAAATTGGCTTGATTATACGGCGCGAGCCCCTATAAATCGGTGGGACGAAATGGTTGAGTTTACAAATCGTTTACAAAAAGAGAGCGATTACCTACAGTAATTCAACCGAATCGTAACGTGCACAATCAGCTGAAAAGGAATGAAGTTTTTATCGCCAGTCCGTGGACTGCCCGGCCGATTCTAACGAGCTCATTGGCAATTCAAATAGGGTTGGGCCGCCGCACCCCGTAATCAATAATATTACATGTACGTGGTTCCTGAAGCCGAGCAAACCGCAGCTCAATGCAAAAGTGAGCTGCATCATACGTCTAACCAACTTAGAGTAAAAATAGTTATCAAAGTTTTGTAACTGATATGTACAAAAATGTGTTTCGGGAGTTGAGTTACGGTGAGCATAAATATGAGGCTATTTTAAGAATATTTAATTTTGTTTAATTCTTCTTTTATTATTAAAAGAGGTAGGGTATTTGTTTGTCTACTTAAGTACATACTCTCTAAACATTAACTAATAACAACTCCATAATAACGAAAATCTTACATACATTTCTCGTTTAATTCTTAAAACATTAAACAGTAAATAAGTAAATGATATAGGATTAGATAATATTGCAAGACCGAGTTATTCACTCCACTGTCCATTATTTTATAAAATATCACTTCCTGGTGTTAATCAAGAAAAGGATTGCACAAATCCGACGACTCAATATATTTAAACCGTTGGAATCATGGAACGGCATAGTAACGTAACTATTTTGCATAAAATCATAATTTTATCTCCACTTAAGTATATCGTGTCAGTCATAATCCTAAAAGCTTGTTAGATAGGACTGAAATAATGAAACACGTTTTAATAGTTACGAACACCTATAGAATCTTGTCTTTGCTATCAGATCCTGTCAATCGACTTCGTATTAGCTGTTGAGGGCCTTAGTTATCTAAATAGACCTAATGAAGTGACGATTCTTACTGCTACTGTTACTGCTACGAATGAGGGAGTTACTTCGCACATAGCAAGGGAACTTGCTGTACAAGATAATATCGACGGAAGTCTCAACACGTGCTAGGAAATTGTGAGATATTTTAACACTATTTTTAATATTTTTCTTTTGTATATTTAAATCTGGATGGTCTTATTAGCCGACTTCAAAGTGAAGGAGGTTCCCAATTTGTCTGTATGTTGCTTTTTTTTGTATGTTTGTAGCTCCATAACTGTTACAATTTTTGTCAAGACGGCCTCTGTCCGACGAATTCTGTGTCAAAGTCCTTATATGTATAGCATATTCAGGGCACATAATAGAAAATAAATTTATGAAATGTGTAATAATTGATTTCTAAGTTTGTAAATGGGTTTAATTTTCTCTTAATTTATATTTTTTCTAAAATATTGGATACAGTGGTTATTGCTTCAATCCTTCAATTAGTGTATTGTTATCTATATTCTATACAAGTTGAAGTTTTGATGTAAAGACGTTCACTCACCTCTATTAATTCTATAGTTTTATAGACTACTACCAACACCACATTATCATCCCTAATAAATTAGCTACCATACCACTTGTGACCACAATTTTGTCCGCAAACTACTTTAAATATTCATGTAGTGACAGTAGATTAAGCCTCTATTACGAATATCTAGTCCATATAATTCCAAGGGTCCTCATTTACTCTATCTGACCCGCTACATTACCAACTAACCTCCGAACTGCCCTTATTTTAGGCGTCTCCTCTGCAATTAGTGTGCAATGTCAAAAGACTTTCATTTGAGTTCATTTTGTAGTGTTCTGTGTGATAACAATATAATCCCTGTTGATTGTTTTGTAAAGTATTATATTTCTTCTTGTATTTTAATTGTATTAGGTACTATTACCTAATAATAATTTATTTATTTGCAAAATGAATACTCGTAAGTGTAAGTACCTGGCTATAATTATTGAACTTACAACATCAACTTTGATAATACAAGTTATTAAGAAAATAACTATACAAATTAGTTTCTGTCGGACACTAATAAATGATTGTACCAAAAAATAATTTGCATAACACTAATAATAATGAGATCTACATTGTATCACAAAAATTATAAAGAAACTTCTAGACCATTAGTTCACACTTTTCTGAGAGTTAACCGCTATACATTTTTGAAAGTTTATTTTAAAAGATTTTGATTTATAATTTAAAAAAGTTTTATATCTATCACGTGTAAATTACTTTACGAAAAAATATTTATACATCTTTAACGTTATGTAAAGATTCGGTTATCTTAATTTTAGCCTCAACACACTACACAGGCAAGCAAACTGATGTAATTTATGCGTACAGTCGACGTCGATAAAGGCCCCTTGTGAAGCTCAAATGACAAACCTTCGGAGTTCCTTTGATAGTGTCTCTTGGTCTGAAGATGACAATTTGATCTCTCTAGCAAAATGTTTGCTAGCTTTAAATATACTTAGGAGTAGTACGTCTACAGAAATTAAATCAATTGTCTTCATATGAGTAAAATAAGGAAGGGATGATATTCATAGTAACACAAAAATTGCCCATTTTAAATGTCAATTACTTCTGATTAGGAGGTTAGTACAAAAAAGAAAATTATATGAAAAAAAAAACAGTATAATCTGATAATGATGATTGATAAAATAAAAAAAATAATAATAATGACGCATACCTACTTAACTGTACTTAGGTAACTTAAAACGGGTTAGTCGACATTGGAACTATTCAAGTTGGTTTGATTAAAATGCAGATTCACTATAATTTAAAATTTATCAAAGCAACTACCAACATCATTCGAGCCAAATATCATTCTATGGAGCCATTTTGTGGTATAGCCATTTACATCTTAAGTTAATACACTTAAGCTAGGTATATTCACTGTCTTTGAAAGTTAGCAAGACTTTTCTTTCGCAAAAATTTGCGCCAAACGCGATAACCGCAAACTTCAATTTAATAATTCAATTTTAATTAAACCAATACGTGAAAGTTGATTGGCAAGAATAAAAAAATTAAAAATGCATTTAACTATAAGTTTCTGAGTTCAGTTTCTGAGTTCAGCGGAAAGTAGCCGACAATACTTCGCTGCACTAACACGGAACGGGAGCTATAGTTGTAGCGGCTCTTAATTAAAGCACGGAGCCTACCTAACCGGCAAACTTCGATTGCGCTGTCAAAAATCCGAAGAATTATTCCGGCAGTAAAATAACTTGTACGATTTTAGACTTTATCGCGCGAGTTCAGGCATATTAGCGTATTTATACGTAGCAATGCAATATGCGATCGGGCGCTAGTTGGGCGCAGCGCTTTTATTAAAAACAGTTTTTATTTATTGACGGTTCGAGGCTGGCGAGGATTTTTCTTGCGATACATTCCTGGATTCCGGAATTGATTCCATTTTTCAGAGCTCAATTTTCGAGCTTTATTGAAATAATACTTGCACGATTCAGTGAATCGCTGTTACAGTTATTGTCCTACTGGTGGGCATGGGTCTCCACTCAGATGTGAGAAGGCTTTAGACTCATTTATTTTTTCCGTTAGGAGTAATAGTAGTGGTTAAAATTCTGTAGGTACTACAGACATGTAAGGTCCTATATAATCACACTCAAAACCCCACATAAGAAGACACACAAGAAGAGAAATTTAAATTCATCAAACCATTCATTCAAACCTCTGCCCCGCAAGAAATCGAACCCAAGACCCTTTGAATGGCAGACCGGCGTGATAACCGCTATACCATACGGTTCGTCTGTAGGTAATACATAATTATGTATAATGTATATTATATGAAAAAATACAAGGCAAGTCCAACTGTTTTTAAGAGCCTACCGCCTCTAAGTTCTACATAGAATAACATACACAAAATAAAATAATTACTCGATTCTATATGTAGATACACGTACACAGATTCCTGTCGTAACAATTATATAACATAGCCTTTCAGCGTAAACGTGATGGAGGTACCGAATTTATCTTGTATTGAACACCAGCCTCACTGTATTCATTCACTATATTATCTTGCCTAACAAAATTCAATAAGTATGTAATAATTACTTTCTAAAGTCAGACCCATTATGATTGATTGCGGCCGTTTGTTAAAGCACTGAAAAGTAAAACAATTGAGTAGGTATAAGAACAAATGTGTACAATTTTGAAGCAAAGATTTATATACATCGGTAATAGTTTAACTCAAAAGGCTGGAAGCTTACACATAATGAAATGTCGATACCTGAGCTTAAGAGCAAATTAATTAAGACGACAACAGGTTAATGCAGGTTAACGTTTTATAAAGTGACTCAATTAGTAACCGGTTCGCAACATGACGCTACCTAATTGGTTGGTGTCCAGTATATTATGAAAATTGCTGTCAATTTATGGGTATGGACCAGTCGATATCATGTATATTGCGTGAAACAATGACTGAGAATTACGATACTAGGTTCAATGCATCGGCATGTAGAAGCTGTAGCACCAACGACATGCAAGTTTAGAGATACAAAATTGACGCTTTAAAAGCGACACGATAATATAGTGCACGTACAATACTTGTTCAATCATATATTGTGGCAGTCGTTTACATAACTAGATTCACTAGTAAGTAATAATAACATTCATAATGTTGCATTGGAAATATTAATAAAAGCATATTAAGTAGTAATACTTCGGTGATAAAACTCGTCTCCATGTTATACCTACGATGTATATGTATATGGCTTAACGTAGCTGCCCCTGTATCTATCATGTTTCTACATTTATCGTTATTGTCATATGTTACTTTTGCACTTTTTATAGCAAGCTGCTGATTAGCCCACCTACTCCCCCCGGTCAAATCCTGGAATTTGCCCTCCCCCAGATCAAAACTTAGTGAAACGCCCATGGTGATGATGAGAGAACGGCAGCACTAAATATGAATTTGCACGTGTTATATGTCTTATCTTGGTACTGATATATCGTTGTACAGCACTCGTAAGTCATAAGTACAGTAACGTATGCACTTTACGGCGTTCTCGTGACAGGGGAGGCCAACGCTGTAATTATAATACATGCCAGAAGCTCAGCTAAGTACAAAACGTTCGATCGACGCTGCATACAAATGTGGGGTAATTACACCGTTGGCTTCGACTTAAGACACATAGCCATAAGAAGGGGATAGTTTAAACGAAACATATACTCCCGGATCGTTAACGACATCTTAGGAGGCTTAGGATAAATTGATCTGCCCAATAAGCTTTTAACAAGAACAATCTAGAAGCTGACCTTTGACAAATCTGTATGACTTGCATGGCAAATTGTCAGCAAGAATGAATTAAAACCGCTTAACCACTCATCCCTTTTGAAGCTTAGTCAAGTGAGTATTCAAAATTGGCTTAAGCCCCTGTTCTCATATTACTTGCATTGGATCTTACAGCTTCAAATGGAACACAAAGCAACTATGCTCGATATTGGAATTAGGTTAAGCACAACTAGCTACCGGAACGAACTCTTGAATGAACCGTATCTATTGCAAGAAGCACAACATACATGCTCACTGTGAAATATTTACTTAGACAATGTTGGAATGTATTGACCCTTGTTAGATGAACAGATACTCGTATATACGTAAGAAATCAGTACGTAACAGTCTAAGATCTTAAGTATAAGTCATACTATTCTTAAGACAAATTTTATGGACGTTTTGTCACGATGTTTTCTACGCAGAAAAAGCTAATTAAATTTAAAAAAAACGCATATAATTTAGAAAAGTCGTTGGTGCGTGCCATTTTGATTTGAACCCGATCCTTTCTAATAAGAGGCCTAATTGTTAAACAATGACATAATTATTACTGCTTTTCGTAAGGTTGCCTTCAACCTTTTTTATGTCCCACTGCTGGGCACAGGTCTCTCTCCACAACCGAGGAAGGCTTGGAGCATACCTACTCCACCACGCTGCTCCAATGCGGATTGGTGGAGGTTCGTAAGGTTACTTGTCAGAAAGCTAGTCATTGTATACAGACTAAATATAAATCTAATTAATTCATTGGACAATAGCTGATCTTAGATACGCGAAGGCGGATTATGTGGGTTAATGAGGTCCCTATTAATTCATAGTGCTAAGAAGGGCTCTTCTGATTATGACGCAGTTTCCATGTAGATGAGACAATCTAAGTGGCTATTGTATTTCGTAATATTAACAGTAGGTTTTAAATTCCTTGAGCTCAATTTCCTTTAGATTTCCATAGATTTTTTATATTTTCATCAGATGCCCATCAGGCTTGTTTCCGGTTTAATTAAATGAATAGATTACAAAAAATTTCAACAAATTGTGATGCCAGTGATAGACGATTACGTCTTCAATGTGAGGTGATAGTAGACTAGAGGCCCAGATAGGGCTGTGTTACTATGGGTTGAATATGGATATCTATGAGCCGCAGAGACCAATTAACACCCGTGAGTCTGTATGCTCCTTTATTATTTCTTTCCCATACATAAAAAGTAAGTAAAATTTAAAGCACGCGTAATTTAAAAACGGATACAATATTTCATTCGTCTCCAGGCTGATCGTGTCGATGAATATCAATAACGAAAATGACTCCATTACAAGCGATTGTCCGCATTTGTATTTATGAACAGAAATTTAAAAGCAAATTGAAACGCTTGTATTGCTGTCAACGTAAAATAATATTCGTGAAAGCTCAGCTCATTTTGATGTCAATCTGGAATCGGAGGTGTTTGATCCCTGCAATTGATATTGGTTTGATTTTAAACTTATAGTTTTAAAAAAATCCAGTTCTACAATTTAAAATTATAAGAAAAAAAATCCTATAGTAGGTATTTTATACAACATGTACTGTATTTCATACGAACCAAAAATTTTAATATTACCTACATACATTGTATGTATAATAATAAAATTAAAACATTTTACTTTCATTCGTCAAGCTTATCAATTTCTTGCAGATTCTTAGAAGTTTTATAAGCAATGCATGTAGAAATTACTCGTAGTACCTACCTATCTCTACTGGCATAATCATATTCTAGGTATACCTACTATTAGTATGTTAATGAGCGTTTTAATTTATCTTTTACGAACGACATTTAATTTTGTTTCGTAATATTCCGAGCCCATAGTTAGAAAACAATAGTTGGTGCCAGGTGACCTAGCGGTCGTTAAGAGTTTGCGAACTTTTAATTGATGCACTCAAGCACGCCCGAACCTGTGACCTACAATGAAAACTATGAAGTAATTAAATTCATTTTCTCTTAATGTCTTATTCGCGTGGTGGAACTTTATATGCCTACTAATTACTTAAAATGATAATGTATGCGTTAAGTTCCGGTTCTTTATAGCATATTTTTCAATTTGTGTTTCCTGAATAAAAAAACATTTTTATTCAGAAACTATAAATGAATATTCTTTATTGGCACCAATAACCTTAAATACTAATTACAAAAATACAATCAGGTATGCAGTAAAGGCGGCGCGATCAACCAAGCCTTCAACAAGTTACTTCAACTAGTTCTGAAGCTATGAGCAATATTGTACTCATTATTACATAACCAAACGGACAAAAGTAATGATAAATTAATAATAAATTAGTACTTGTAAAATACATAAGGTTATAAAACATAATAAAATCAAATTAAATGCGTCCCTCTAAGCATACCTTAACAGTTTTCTGATACACAGTTACAGCGGCAGTATCTCATAAAACCTTCCATGCAATGCAACATTAATGCATTCAGAAGCACTGGTCAGTCCACACTAGTCATAAATAAATAATTAAACTTCGTGGGAAGCTTCAATCAGCTAAGTTGTCAAATAGCTCTACATATCTCTAAACTGTGTCAATATCGTCGTCATCTATGTACGCGTTGATATACATCTCAACGAGAATCATAATCACAGATTTCAATGGAGCAGAATAAAATTCGCATTCAACACATAAGATGCTCATTGACGCGAACAAAAGAATAATACAGGAAATGATCTACTCATAGCAGTTGCAAACTGTGATCAGAAGACAACGTTGGCGACTAAAAGTTTCGCCGATTTGCACCGAGTGGCTTGGCGTAGCGTGGAATGGGAGTCAAACTTTTAATGGATGCATACGAGTACGGACAGTGGGTTATCTGCAACGATAAAGCTTGCCGCTAGCATTTGTGTGGCTATACAGAAAACGGGAGTTTTGTACTAGTTACCGACATGATTGTGGGTGTTTTTGAAACGAAATGAGTAACTACGTAACTAGCAAAACTAAATTTGTTTTTTGTTTTACTTATATTGAAATACAACGTGCTATATCAAAATTATAACATTATTTCTGTAGATAATTAGTTCTTGCAAAAGAAAACATAAAAAATGAAGCAGCAACATTTACAGTACAGCGACTTTGTTATGAATCTTGTAATGTACAAGTACCTGAATGTACAGTGACCTACAATGATAAACATAGGCAGTGCCCGCATTCATGTGAAAATGAGACACTTGCACTAAAATGTTGCGGTCGTTACCCTCGTGCCTTACGTACAAAAAGTTCTAAAATGTACGTTCAACTAAGGCTAGTGTGCGATTTTACGGTACTTTTGCGACGGAATGGGCCAATATTCTGATTGTTTTAGAAATGTAAATGGAGTTACTTGTTTTGTTCAGGGTAGTTAAAATATTGAGATGGACTTAGATTTCTAAAATAAATAAATGCACCCATGTGTGCCGTGAAGCTAATGAAGCAATTCATTTGTATTTCTGTGGAAAGGTGCAGTTGCCGGCCACACTAACATGAGGCGACCGTCAGCCTCCGGGGTAGCAGCGCAACTACATGCGGCCTCAGGCAGGAGACGAGCCTGCTTGAGGTTGGATGTCGATGTCTATGGGCGGCACCGACCACTTAACACCAGGTGGACTGCATGCTTGTCTGCTACTTCATATCATAAAAAAAAATACCGCTGAAGCAACCTACTAACACGTGTGTGAATTAACATTGGGTAGTAGGTATACGACTAATGTAACTTCAAGACTTAATCCAGAATTACAGTTTGTGAAGTAAAATATCATTGAGTAGATCAATATTGCATCGAAACACGCAAACATAATCCTACATTTAGGAGTAAATGTGTATGTCTTCCAACACAACCTCCGCCGTTAGCTGTTGTAAATTAATAAAGAAAAGTAGCTATAAAAGAAAGCCAAACAATGTAGATACGAGTACAGTGTGAAATATTCGGTAGTTTTCCTTAACGAAATCACGACGCAGTGTATACACGCGGCGCTCTAATTAACGTAACACTTTTTGTGCCAAGGTACAAAATGTTATCCTCAATTCAGAATAGCGATGTTAATTAGTATTCGATTGTTTCTTGATTATTACGAAGAGAGAAACCTTTGATTGCCAAAAATATGGAGCAGGCCAGTAGGTTCAATAATAGGGCAGTAATCGGTAATATTCTTTTCTAGAACGAAAACATGAAATAGAAGGTATGTCTGTATATTGTAAGCAGTGTAGTATTCAAATTAATAACTATTAACTTATGTCCTTAACTATTAGCTTAGTTAACTATTGGCGGATGCTTATTTTCATTAATTATACCTATTGTTAATTTCACATCGGCAATGTTTCATAAAAAAAATATTCTATACTTATTCAAAAGGTGGTAAGGCCATCCGAGGAAGTAGATATTACCCCAAGTTTATGTATGTATTTTAGGCAAAATGTTACAATAATTTGGCTAAAGTTTAACGAGCCATTTAAAGAAGAAGATTATATTATACAATATTTTATGGCATGAAATTTAAAAAATTACTGGCATAAGTACAGCGAATAGCAATCAGAACCATCATTATCAGCATTTACTGTCAGGATAAGTGGGCTTTTATGACAGAAAATAAGCAGTAAAAGTTATAACTACTGTAAATAAGACAATATACATACTTTTGACTTGCAGGTTACGTGATAAACTTAATTATGTTATCAACAGGATGGAGGTAGGTAATTTTGATAATACAATTAAGAAACGGTTATTCAATTCATCAATAATTTAGTAACATTTTTATTGGTATGCTTTCTTGTAACAAAATAAAATAGTAAGAATACTTGTCAAGTATTTCATGGTTAAAACATACACTTAGTAAAAGTCAAAGTAGATCAATTGGTACATCAACTTAAGGCGACCCGTGTGGTGTAATGGTTACCACGCCAGTCCACCATTCGAAGGGTCCCGGGCTCGATCCCCGGCGGGGTAGAACTCTAAATGATGA
>DWQL01001818.1:0-10756 GCA_018231265.1 Noctuana haematospila
TATTTTTACCAGATTATGCATGGCCGCTGACGAGGCGGGAACCGCTCTTTCTCATTATACCCCGAGTGCAGTCGTGGCATATCCGATCATTGTTACCATGTGCTTACTTGTATTACGAGCTGTCTCTATCTTTTTTATCTTATCTTAATGAGAAAAAAATTAAAAATTTCCACACAGTCGGATCTATTCACGTTGATACAACGTACTCGTATATTTATGAAAGTAAGTCTACGGACGTCTACCTTTAATATTACTTGGTTTTTTTATGATGTTCGTTTTTTAAAATGTTATTTTTATCTGTTGTCATACGAGTGTATTATGACAGAGCGGTGTCAAATGAAATATTTAAATTCAGAATTGGGTAGAAAATTGGTTACGCAATCGAAAATACATTTTACTTAGGACACTTTCAATATGATATTGATAGCAAAAACAATTAATAAATGTTTTTTTGGTATTTTAAAGATCGTACATTCGAGCATTTTCTCACATCAATTGTATGGAAAAATTTTAGTAACTAGACTGGGTTGTAAAGAAAATTGTAAATCGCAATTGTACTCGTAAATGTAACTTTCGATAAAACATTTTATTGTTGTATCTTCATTACCAATCAACTAGTAACTGCCAGTTTAAAGTTAAAAGGTTTACCTTCAGACTACTAAAAGTTACAAGTTAATACTTGATAGCATAATTTGTAATGAAGATACAATAATGCATTGTTTTGCATCGAGTAGACGACTTGAATTTAATTATTGTAAGGACAAAGAGGTCAGTCTGTATTTAATTGAACCAGTATTTTTAACAAAGTAAAGTAATATAAGCATTTTTTTAATTTAAATAAATGCCTTCAACCTTTTTTATATCCCATTGCTGGGCACGGGTTTCTCCCCACAACTGGGGAAGGCCTGGAGCATACTCCACTACGCTGCTCTAATGCGGATTTAAATAATTAGGTGCCCGAAATTGGGCATCTATTGCTCGGAAGCGGAAGAGAGTGGGCGTTTATTAAATTTGCCCAAAACGCCAGGGCGTAATCCCATCTGTGGCCATGACGCATGACGCAGGCCGCAGCCGCAAACTAATAAAGCAGAGATTCCCGCCAATTCCGCACTTGCACGTCCCTCGATCAGCGATAAATTAAAAAGTAAAAGCAATAAATATGGCGGGATCAACGAACTTCGATCCTTTCGTTAGTTCGACCGACATGCAATGCTTCCGTGCGACGTGTTTTACAAAGGGTTTTTGAAAAACGACGAATCATTTTTTAAACACAAAAAGTTCAATTATGTTTTTGGGATTAACAAGCTCGGACGGGAGGTCTTATGCAGACAAGTGACAAATTAATTTCCAAATGTGTTCTTTAAATATATTTTACACGAAATGTTAGTTGCATTGATGACAATACATATTGTAAGAAGTTCGAGATTGCGGAATTAACTTTTGGCGCGAAGGATTTTTATAAAGTGTCTTTATTATACTTAAGTTACTAACCTAACAACGTTACACCGGCGTGGTGTAGTGACTACTACGCTAGTCCACCATTCGAAGGGTCCCGGGTTCGATTCCCGGCGGGTACCAAAAATTTAAATGATAAATTAAAATTTCTGTTCTCGGTCTGGGTGTAATTGTCTTTGTGTGTGTCCATGGCACCCACGACACAGGGAACTGTAGGGCTGTGAGTGTGAACCGTTATTTATTTGTTTAATCTGTCTACAGTTACAGACTATTAATGAAAAATTTGACTATATTAACCTTTTGAAGGTTTTAATAATAACATAATTAATATTACTAACTATGGTAGGGTAGGTATCATTTACGTCGTGTCATTTATTAAAAATAGATTTAATGATAATCGTCGTGCGCAAGTAACTTGTACATAACAAAGTCTTAAGCAGACTACAAGTTAACGCCATTAAATTATAATGTAATTTTTTGCAACTTTGTTGCTTTTAATTTCGTCGATGTAAAAATATTTCATGACTTGGAAAGAAAAGGAAAACCGGAATGACTTTTGTATATACGTAAATTGTACTCAAGGTTAACATTGAAAATAAAATAATTTATGTGCATAGTAATGAACGGAAGGTAATTAATTACGTACCTATGTCAAATATTGTAACTACTCGTATTAATTAATTAATCGTGACTTTTATTACCAGTGCAGTGTTGGGTTTAAAGCTCGATCGTTGGCGGTTAAGCGATGGAAGCTAAACGACTAGCAAATTGAAGACTTATATAGTTTTCTCTTGGATACCATTGTTAGAACTGGACCAAAATTTTGTTAGACCAAATTGAAATGGGATCTCACGGGAAACACCTGCTTTCAAACGTCCTCCTTTTCAACCGACTTCAAAAAGGAGGAGGTTCTCAATTCTACTGAATTTTTTTAATGTTTGTTACCTCGGCACTTTCGACTGGCTGAACCGATTTTGATAATTCTTTTTTTATTTGAAAGCTGCGGCTTACTGTGTAGTCCTATTTCCATTTGGAACCCATTGAAGTCGGTCTTTTTGGCAATAATTATTTATTGATTAGATTTGTAGTCGTGTTACTATACTGTAGGGATCCAGCGTTAATGCGTGATGAGTTTACATGACTACAGACTACATACAAAATCTGCATTATCCTACCTACCGTAAGTCCTACCTGGATTTGGAAGGGACTTGCTTTATAAAATTATCATATTTGTAGTTATGGTGTTTTTGTTATTTATACTCTATTGTTTTCATCGCTTATGGTTACTCTGTTGCGATAGAACAATAATGACCTACGCTTATTTAAATAAAATATAACAAATGCCTGTTCGAAATATAATTTATCACAAGAATTCCACATAAATTCTTTTTTTCAATACAACTTTGGCACCAATTAAATCAAGGGTCCCATTCGTCTCGTGCAATTTTTCTTCTAGTCATAAACAAATCCAGCTTTTTGAAAGGCGCCCGTCAAAAGAAAACGGGAGCAGCGCCTCACGTTATCGTCATCATTGACAAAGAAAAATAAACTTTAGTATAAGGAAATAAAAGTTGTACAGATTGCACAAGGTCGGTCGTTAAGCATACATTTCAGATTGCTGTGATGTATAATGTGCTTTAACACTCGGTAATAGGGTGTGCGGTTGTTTGGCAGGTGGTTAGTGAGTCTTGTAAGAAAGAAGGCAACGTCTGGACGGGTGAATGACCCCTGAAAGCGCGTTTCAGAAGTTTGAGACACGCCACTTCCTGCAGCTTGAGTGCTTAGGATTTTGTGTACTGTGGTTAAATTATTAAAAACATCTCGCTTAGTGTTACAGCTTCTGTGACACTAGCCTAAACTGCTCGAAGCGCCTTCGAGTTTTATTACAAAGTCGACTAACTTTTCTTTGATAGTCAAAGTTTTATTTTAATTGTTTCTTTATAATAATTTTTACCTATTTTTTATAAACTTCTTTTAGTAAATGAAGTTCAGACAGGAATCAATGGAAAATTTATGTAAATCTACACCTATGTTATGTACCTAAATCCAGTAAAAAGTGAATTATGAACTAATTACTCTATTCCAAGGAATCGTGGACAAGTTTATCTAGTAAAACAACATACATATTTTCTAGTACCTAAATATATTACGATTACAAGGACCACAAATATTTTTAACAATCTGTGCAACCATTTAGGATAAACCCGCTAAAACTAAAGTCAATCTTAAGCCCTACATTGCATCGCAAACTCTAAACACGTGCTATATAATAGGTAATATGTATAAAATCACTATCTAACGTAGGCTCTGACCTTATAACCAGCACCTTTACACCACTTAACGCAATCAGTTCACATTGAGGCCGGTCATGGTTTCCCAAAGCCAGTGTAGAGCGCTACGACTCTGCCTTTCGACGTCATTGTCGAGTGTGATTTAATGGGAGTTGTGAATTACACAGCAAACTGAATCTAGCGCTTTTGAGCAAATTTACGAAATAAATTAATAAAACATTAAGGAACAACTTTTATTATAAATTATGAAAGTTAAGTTATTGCATTCAATGTGCAGCATATGCAGTTAAAGTCCTATAACAATTACTTATCGAATATCGATTTCTTAGACCTTAGTTTGCGATTTTTTTCTATCAACATAAAATTATTTAAATGTGTTTTGGAAATTACAACTTACAACTTACAAATTACAACTTTCTTAGAAATATGATGAAGTTTATTGGTTATTTTTTTCAAGATTCCAAAATGTGTCGATTGCCGTAAATAGGCCCTGAAAGAACTAGATTTGACTGCACATTGCCCCTTAAGCATTGCTTACGACAAGGACGGCCTGACCTTCGCTGTTTACCAGGTTGCCTGTTCCAAACTATTAATGCTATTCTGTTTACGTCTGTTACGTCAGCCAGCGGTCGAGTGACACCGTACGAATTGGTAAATCCATACTTAATATTATAAATGCGAAGGTAACTTTGTCTCTCGGTCTGTCTGTGACGTCATCACGGCCAGACCGCTGATACTTGAGGGTCATGAACACAGGCAATTTTTTTCTCCAGGAATTTCATTGTTATTCGAAAAGGTCGCTGAAAATGAGCGTCCTGAACCATTTTTATCACCATGTCACCCATTTTTTATTTCTCTTTAGACCCGACTCTGAAGTCCACGCGGACGAAACCGCGGGCATAGGCTAGTAGATTTTGAGTACCGGAAACAGAAATCTCGGTCCCGCCGGGAATCGAACCCAGGACCCTTCGAATGGAGGATCGGCATGGTGATCCCTACACCGCAACAATTCAGTCACCGTAAAATACATTATCGTCAAAAATATTTAAAAAAATCTATGCATCAAAGCTGCACTAATAGAGACTGCAAGGCAAATACAAAAACTTTCAAGCAACTCGTCTATGACTGACGAAAAGCTACATTATCAAGACAGTATTTTATAGTGGGAGAATCTAAAACCTTTTCATTGAGCTAATCCGTTTTTAATGGAACATCAGCTGTCACGTTTGACAGGTTGACGCTAAACATGTTGAACTTTCTAGTGGGGGCACCGATGCATGTGTTATGCAGTAATGTTGGCTTATAATGTAGTATTTCGTCTAACTGCTCTGTCGTTAGTTGATAGTCGTTATCGATACAAACGCTTTACAGTTTACTAGTAATGTAAAACTGAAGAGTTTGTTTATATACGAGTGTTAATAATTTAAAGGCAAAATAGCGAAAATATAAAAAGGCGTTTCAGTACGGTCAAAAATCTTGTATATTAAAACAAAAGACACTTACATTCCTTTTTCTATCTGACAATTACATTCTAAATCTATCAAATTAAAATTAAAAGTAAAAAACAAAATAGGTTCTAATGAGTTCGCAACATGGTCCCCTTTTTTAAATAAAAGTATTAGTAGGCTCTGAGGGGATCTTAATAAGTTTTCTTGTAGGTCTTCTTAAGACGCCACATAACGTGCGCACGTCAGCGACCCATATAACCCCATCTTGTCCAGGGAACACTTTTATAACTCTTCCCCGTGGCCATGTTCCACGTGGTTGATCACCATCGCAAATAAAAACCAAGTCTCCCACGTTAATATTCTTTATAGCACGGTCCTGTCGGCGTGGTAGTAATGTTGGTAAGTATTCTGTAATCCACCTTTGCCAAAACAGGTCTGCTAATCTTATCGCCCTTTTCCATTGATCCCGAGAATGCAGGTGACGATCTTCTGCCAAAAATGGAATGGGGCGGCCTGACGACGATCCCAGGAGAAAATGACACTTGTGAATAAGGCTCAGTTGATTATCAGAGTGTATCTCCACTGGGGTGCCACGAAGAGCAATAACTATAACCAATACAATTTAGTCTCAAACACACTTACGAAAACACAATCGAATCGAATATAATAAAACGAAATTGTGTAAATACTTAATATACTTAATCAGATCAGAGAGTCTTTGGGTATACGCGTCTAACGAAGAGAAATAATTGGTCCATGTTGAAGTACTTAAAGTATTATACTTATTGAGAGACAATTTATTGGATTTTAATTGGATGAGATTGATGCTACCTACAGCCAGTTATAGGTAACAAATGATATTATTTGTTCATTGGAATGAAATCGTATAATAAATAATTAAACGACACAATTATTGAAATGCAATTGATACATTATAAAGCACAGGGTTACACTTAACGGCATGAAATGAATGTGTTTTATGCATGTATGTTAGTTAACAATGTTTTTTGCGCTTCAATAAAATAGTAGTTGAAATGTAATTCAGTGAGTAGTTGAATAAATCGGACCAATAAATAAACGTGTCCGAAACAATTTAACAAGCAAAACACATTCACAGGGATTGTGTTGAAAATGTTGCAATCCCAATATATTTGCGAGTAGGTATGCTTTTATTAAACATACCTTTACATTGCGATGCCTGTTAACATATTTAGAGTTGAATTCAGGGAATGTACGAGACAATTCTTACAGTTTATTCACAATAAACTCGGTTTTCAGTACTAATTACTCATAAATTAATCATAATGTGCATCCGACGCGCCAAGTTGTCCGAAAATACTACGAACTAGCAAGCTTAAGACAGAAATGCAGCATTTTATTATTCATTATACGAAATGATTACGACGTCCACCATACTTGCTCTTAATAATTAGAATTTATAATTTTTTTTTAAATATTTTAAAAAGACAACCAAACGAGGCAAGCAAATATGCATTTCTACTCCTGAGATCTAGCTTTTATCAAGTCTTTTCTATCCGAAACACATAAATACATAAACACCTAAGGGCAAAACCGGACGCCAGTGACATCTTAATTAAACATTTATGTAAAGAATTATCTTAAATAATTTTTAGTTATTAGGGACCCATCTGGTATAGTGGTTACCATACCACCATTCGAAGGGTTACATTGCTATCACGATACTATTCACCCTTCCAACTCGAGACCATTAGGTGATAATTTAGAAGTCTGTGTTAGTAAAATAGCAGATTTGGGCCGTTGGTTTCCAGAGACAACCAAGTCCAAGTTATAAGTTAACTTGCATGCTTGCTACTCCATTTCTATAAAAAAAATTATCATACCATAGAGCTCGTCAAATAAAATATAAGAGAAAATATACCTTTGAGCCTTTATTGACTTATAACTTGAAAGCCTCCTGCCATTTACAAACGCTTATTGTAAGAGCAATAAAAGGCGAATCGAGGGGTACCGTTAGCGAATCTTGCTGGTAACCTTTTATTGAAATTCTACTTTGTATAAGTACATTTTCATATTAATAGGGCCAATTTATTTATGCTATACTTGCGATATATCGATGTACTGTTGCGTGGCATTCATTTTTCGAAGCAACAATTTATAAGTTACACATTTAAAGAAAAAGTTTTAAAAAGGTTTATTTTTGGTTTTTAAGATTTATAGTTCACTAATACAAGAAGCTCCACAAGTAAACGATGAACGCTTAAGAAAGCTAAAAAAATTGGATTCCATACTGCATAAAAACAAGAACTTAAATCATTAAGAAAATATCTATTACCTAAATAAAAGAAGAGTATGTTAATTACATACATATAACATTTCTATCCCTCAATTTTGGAAGTAAGTACTGTAAAGTAAACTTTAATGGTTATTTTAACATAATCGGCGTCTACACTTTCCTGCCTTAATCCAATTATAGCATGGATAAAACTAAATAAATGAGTCCATAAATGGGTGTGGTTGTCGTATCCCCTCGGTCAACCTAGTGCTTCTTGACATCATTATAAAAGCACGCGCCAAATATTTCCCTAATGCCTCAATGGTTACCAAAGTTCACCCTTCGCAATCATAATATCTTAAATTAATTTAGATTTGATATTGATGAGGTCGTGTAATAAGCATTTGCTCATAATTATGATTTGATTACGTTCAAAGTTTGAAAATATACTGAGGGTATAGGAACATACAGTCGCAAGTCTAGATTCATACGAATGAAGTTAGAAAACTATCCTTCCTGCAATAACCATCACAGCATGATACGTGAAAAAATTTACATTCTAAATACTTTCCACTTAAAGAAAACTTGAGCAGTCGTACACACTAACATAGTTTTATTTGCATTGGTTTATTTCAGACGAACGCGAGCCACTTTTTCTAAAATTTATGACAAAACTTCTTCGTGTCTTCACCAATCCGCATTGGAGGAGCGTGGTGAGTATCGTCCAGGTCTTCCCTGGTTGTGGGGAGAGACCTGTACTCGGCAGTGGGCCATAAAAATGGTTGCAGGTATATATGTTCAAATTTTAGTCAACTAAAACCACACATAACACTGAAGACATACTAGGTTACCTTTACTACTTAAAATTCTCAGCCGCTACGTGGCTCCGGCGTAGCAATTCCCCCAATACAATCGAAACCTAATTAATTGAACTTTTTCTATGGCATTAATCAAACGGTGACCGATTACCGACAGAGTTTCTTTTGATTAAATCACTGATCGGCTTTCATCCCGCACGGATTTATCAGGACCTGGATAAAAGGATCACATAATTACAACAGACACTAACATACAACAACAGTTTCAGTGGTTTTCTCAAAAAAATCGTCATGTCTATGGTGTATTTTAAATCACCAAAGGCCCTCGTTACTACAATCTACTGATTGTAAAGAGTTTAGGCCATAATTGTTAAGAGTTCAAATTTGGAATTGTATACTGTATAATCAATATAATCCAAATTATTCCCTTTATAACATTGCTACAAAATTAAAACATTATAAATATATTATTACATATTACGTATAGCTTCAAAGTATCTCCCTCGTTAACGTCCTAAAAGAGTACCTCATTATTTATTACACTTTGATACAGCTAAGCACTACTTAACCTCGAAAAGAATATTCTATAAGGATTTATATGTATGTGCTTGTTAACAAATGTACAGGTCTTATTATCGTAAATAAATTATTACGGTTACACATACGTGAGTAAGTAACAAATACCTTAAAATCATAGTAACAAATACGGCTATTGAATTAAAATTACTGTAATAATTTAAAAATAAATTTGTTTGCTACTAAAGTAACTTATCGTTCTAAACTATTCTTACCTTATTAACTATGTTACTTTTATGAAGCCACCACAACATTATTCCCGCCGTATTCAAGTCAGTAAATGTGTTCACAAATCTTATGCACTTTGTAACTGTTTCACTTTACACAAAACTTTTAAAATTGTTTGTTATATTTAACTGTTTACTTTTTAAAAAGTTGGCACTGTTTGTGTGGGTATCGTTAAAAAATAATTATGTATAACGATGTCAAGCGGTTTTTAAACGCATAAGAAATAACACGTCGATCCATGGCCGTAGCATTCAGAGACTGAATTTCCGCCCGCCCAAACGAGACGAGTGACGCCGAAGAGTTCCGACTTGTGCCGAATACACCACGATTTCATGAAACCCACTCGATGAAGTGGTAAGTTTTTATGAGTAGCAGTTTGCGAACGAGGTGGGGACAAGTGCAAAAGTATTGTTTGACATATTATGTTAACCCTTAATTGCATGCAACAGCAAAAGTTACGCATAGTTATTTATAAGTTAAAAAATCATCATGATATTTGTAGTGTGGTTTTTCCACTCTTAAAGTTACCATGTCCGAGTAGCTACAGCAATCCACGATCATAAGTCATCCTATCATATTGGCTTACTCATAACATACTCGTAGAATTCAATAAAATCACAGCGCGTCGACAAAATAAATATGACTATTAATTCTTCGGCAAGTATCAAAACAAATAGAGGCAATCCGAATGCGCGCCGGGAGGGTCAATAAAATTTGGAACAAATGATGCGGTTTGATTTACGCGGCTACTGTTACTGCTCGTCACATAGCAGATGAAATAATATATTTTTCCTCTTTGTGTTTGTAAAGTAACATTGCATGCTGCCGTAATATCACTCCGTATTGTTTTAAAAATATTTTTGCTCTAGTTTCCGTGTTAAAATAAAGGATGACGTTACACTCGCATTATTAAAGTGCTATAATGTTAACACAATGGTAATGAAAATGTTTAATTATAAAATAAATTGTATTTTACAACCATTTTATATTGTTTTATCTCCTACTCGTAGTGAGGAACTCACCAAAATCTCTTCTTAGGTTCCATATAATATGTACGAGGTAGTTTATGTGCCCCAGCAATGACTTAGTCAAGACAATTATTTCGCTTATATTTTATGTTTACCCTGCACTGGGTACCCACCTACTCTAATTTGTTATGCAACAAATGAACACAGACAAGCGCTATAATCGTTATAATCTTACAGCCCTTTTATCTTAATCCAAAGCTAGCTTAATATGAGTAGGTATTAATATTACATCCCTACGTAACGTAAACACGTGTATGAAAACTATTTCATGATCGTAACGTGGCGTGGGTCTATTCCATGACAATAAAACATGTAGGTAATTTGTTGAGTAACACGAATACTTTATGTATTTAGCTTTTTACACTAAAAGCTGTGTGCGGAGGGTGTTTTTTATTTTAGATGTTTCTGTTTTTAATCAAAGCTCTTTTAAAATATAAATTAATACACCGAATACACTTTAAACATAAGCTCATTAAATAATTTACTTAGTGTACTGCAATTTAGTACGTTCTCACAAAAAAAAAACAGTTAATAAGTACTACGTATATTAAATCTACTAATTTAAATTTAAACAACTTTTATTATTTCCACCAACTTTGATGACCAATGACTTCGAATTTTACTCTAAATTTGCGTAAACTGCTTCTCAGTCCAAATT
>DWQL01001819.1:0-10753 GCA_018231265.1 Noctuana haematospila
ATGCAGGCCACATGATGTTAAGTAGTCACTGCAACCCATGGATAACCTCAATTAGAGAGAAGTCTTATATGATATAATGCGTGGAGGCGTTGCTACTCATGGAGTAAGATGGTCGCCTCGCGGTGTGTTCGGCAACAGCCCTTCCCAACCGAAACACAAGTACTTGCTCGGTGGGTTATGAGGGTAGCGATGGTACCGCCCCAGGCGAACTCAGTAAGCTCTACCTCCTACAAATTGACTACTGACTGACTCTACGGCCTCTTTAAGAAGTGAAAAAGCTAGCCCTTTACAGTTAAAGACATAGTATGCTACTTAAAAAAATTACATCACATTACTCTATCCATTTAATAGATAGATGTGTAAAAACGCTTTATCAACCACACATTTTTTGTAATTTGTATCCCAAAAACTAGTTACTATACTCGTATAGTGACGTAACTTCACAGATAGTCTTGGTAATTTATAGTACAATTCCTTACGCACTCCGATTAGCTATATTCTACTTACTGCAAATCACCGTTACCTTCAATTCGGAACAGAGCATGCTTATAATTTAACTGACGAACAATAAATATTTAACTTTCTTTCCAAACACTAAAGTTTAATTTAGATGAGTGGTCAAAATATGGCGCAATTGAAGTTACGACCACATTCGCGAATGGCGTTTTGTTCAGAATTAAATTGATTTGTTTGCTCTACATTACGTGGTAAAGCCAGATAGATACCTACAGTAATTCAATGTTTTCCTTTTTTAAAACAGGAGTCTGGACAATGTCACTGCAAGTACTTAAATTCATGGGCATATCAAGTGGGGAAGAGAAGGGCATATGCCCCCCCCCCTGGTCAAAACCTGGTTACGCCCATGTTCTTAACATAGTTCATGCTTGAGGAAATCATTCTTGAATTAACAATTACAACAATACATCATACTTAGTTTGATAATAACCGACAACGGCAGTTATGCGGTAATCGGCCAGTCAGTTAAGAACGCTCGATAGCGATCGACATGCAATATGATGGATTGGAACTGCAATGTGTTGGTTAGCAATCGTGGCATCGATAGTGTCGCTTGTCCACATAGTAATTTATTGGTTTATTGTAATCTACAATCTGATTAACCCTAGACTTTGCAGGGATAATTTTGCTACTTGTCTCCTTTGTTTGTCAAGTTCGCCGGCTAATAGCTTAGTCGATTCATTTAAAAAAACGAATTAAATCTTATTAATAATAATAATGACAAAAATATCACCAAAGCCAATCACAGGCATTATTAAAGGACTGACTCTTTCTTACAAAACCCTTCAACAGAAAAGTCTTAATTAGCCTAAGCTTTTCCTCGTGTAAATTGAAACTGGAATAATTTGATATCATTTTTGCTTATAAATAGGTCAATTAATAAATATTTGAAATGAATGAAAGTCCGTATTGTCGATAATGAATGAATGTTGTAAAGGGAAGGCATTTAAGTAGGAAATACCGAGGTTTTTGTGCCCATTCTTGCGTACTGACCAGTAGTGGCTAGTTAGCGTTAGTTAGCGGTAGTTAATTCTACATGTAGGAGTATGTCGTCTATGTTAATTAGGACAAAGTTAGAAGTTTCCTTACTAAGGCACTTAGAAAGTAAGGTATTAATTTTATTTCGCAACTAATCGAGAAATTCGAATTTATTTACAATGACTTGTTTTGAAGTCAATAACTCCATGATTGAATACACAGACTCAAAAGCAAATTATTTAGAGTCCGTTACAAAATATTTCTTACTTTTCTTTTTATTATTTTTTGAACAGTAGCTTATACACCATCTGAGTAGAGTGAACGAAGTCAATAAGTATAAAACTGACGTAATAAAATTAGTTTGTAAGTTAACGCCATCTGTTGGTGTAAGTTAGATTAATCCAGAATCGATTTTGTAAGTGATAAATCTTTTGTAGGCGCTAATTAAACAATCGGAAAGGCAAATACTGAAGGCAGTAAAAGTAATGGAGCAATTTTCCGAACTTGAACTTCGCAGACGAAAATGAAATGAAGTGTAAATTGATGGAAGCGATTAAGCGCCGCACGTTTTCATTGTTGCCGTTTTGCTTTCGCTGCCACAATGCGGCATGTTAATGCGCCATTAGCCGATGCGGTTTATACTGTATGATCAGATCAAATGAACTTACCAAGTGAAGTTCAATCAATATTACACTACGTGATTCATTCTAGATATATTTACCACTAGTTGTGCCCTACGATTTCACCCGCAGTAAGAATTGTAACGCAATGCTTGAAAGCCTATAACCTTCCTCATGAATGTAGCTATCATACACAAAAAGAATTTTTCAAATTCGACTTGTAGTTCCAGATATTAGCGCGTTCAAACAAACAAAAAAACTATACAGAGGTATTCCGACATAACTTTTTAGAGAATCCAGGCTAAAAAAGATATCATATATACGATTATCAAGTCACATCAACAAATAAAATACTGAATATTATATAATTTAGAGCACCCTTCTTATATAAAACCTTTTCTTTACTTTTACTAAATCAAAGGTTGACTGGTAAAGATCGCTGCTTAGCGATAAGGCCCTTTAAATAAGATACCTATTATTTGGCTAACCCAACAAAATTTGACAAAATCCAACGATATACAGAGGAAAATACCGCTATACAACAATATGCAGAGGTACAGACACGCTCACTTTGTATAGAACTGTGAAGTACATATAGGAGATGTCTTGTAAGGCAGCCTTAACCAGTATACATTATTTAGGTACATTGGTGGTAAACCTTGCCAATTTATCTAGATCATTGGTTCCCAATCAGTGGTCCGCGTACACCGGATATTAATAATATGGTCAGACTAACTCGGGAATAGTTCACGGAAATTATATCCTTTATTTATTTGTCTGATCTGTTTAGGTATAAGTATGTTATCGACCAAACCCGATTTCAGGTTTAAGTAGTGTGGCCTAGGCTAAGCTAGGTCCAAAGCCAGGGTAGTTTAGCTTAGGCCAAACTAGTTTTTTCCTGATAGTAATACACTCTCGAGATAAAATGGTATGGCCTAGCAAACCTAACCTATCCTAATCAATATAATTGCAGTAGCCAGTAGCCGTCTGCAAACCGCGTTTTCCTGACTTTTTATCTATACTTTTTTAAATTTTTAACGCGGGTGAAACAGCTAGTAATAAATAAATAAATGAATAACGCTTCACACTCACAGCCCCACACTAGGATTTCCTGTGTCGTGAGTGCCATGAACACACAAAGACAACACCCAGACCGAGAACAGAAATTTAAATTCATCATTCAAATTTTTGGCCGCCGGGATCGATCCCGGGAATCCCGTCGTTTTGAAGAGTTATTTATACTTAATAATATAAAGCTGAAGAGTTTGTTTGAACGCGCTAATCTTAGGAACTACTGGACCAATTTGAAAAATTCTTTTAGTGTAAGATAGTCCATTTATCGAGATAGGCTATCAAGCGTTACGTTGCAATTCTTAACGCGGGTGAAACTGATGGGACAGCTGGTATAGTATAATTATACCTTACCTACCCTATAGGATACCCTCGACATAAAGGTTAGGAACCCCTGATCTAGATCCAAGCTAAGCTCCCCAGCTCTGGGTCAATCCCGTGACCCATTACGCTAGTTGTATCATCGCGCCGCGACTACTTTCACCGCAAGTAGGCTTCGGTGTTACCTTCACTTGCGCTTAAGCCACTTATCTACTGCAATATTGCAATAATGTATTTAACTTTGTCTGTTGTACTATTGTAGAATACACCTACCTAAATAAGGACTATAAACAAAAGTACTAAATACTAACGGCTTAAAAGTACTATAGCATCCTTTAAAATATTATAAAATTGTATATCTATTTAATGCATGCACATTGTCGTATGCTGGGCATGGTTTCTCTCAAAATTAAATATGAGATGCACCATCGCAGATGGGTTGAATGACTTTTCATGCCTCTTGAGAACATTATGGAGAACCATCAGGCATACATGTTTTCCACATGCATATGTTAACCTTCATCCTGGAGCAAGCGATAATTATTTTTAATACGCACATAATATATTAATATAATACATATACATACATAATACATTGCCTCGGAATGCTCATAGAATATTTTTAACAGACTTCAAGAAAAGGAGGAGGTTCTGAATTCGACTGTATTTCTTTTCAAATTTGTTATTAACTTTCGACTGGGTGAACGGATTTGGATGATATTTTTTTTTATTGAAAACATTTTAGCTTGGTCCAGTTCTGATAACGGCATCCATGAAAAAACCATATAGGTAGGTATGTCTTAAATTTCATTATGTGCGCAACAACTTTGAAGTCGGTACTTCGAAGTCGGTTTTTCGTAACGCGAGTTATAATTATAAAATGGTCTATTACACCAGAAAGTAAATAGGAGTTAGAACAGCCCTATTCTGTTAACTGTTAACGCAAGAATATTTAAAGTAAAAAAAGGCCGTGGTGGTGCAAACATCTGCAGTTGATGGACAGGCGGAGTGATTGATGACCGAGCACCACGTTTACCGCTTCATTGCATACTTAAACAAGTTCAGCGTTAATTAATTATGTTAGTGGCACATTAAAAAGTCCATGGAACGTGTGCTAACGCGGGCGGCGTCGGCGGCGGACTGAGATGAAACTTATGATAAAACCAACATTGATTGAGGTTTTTCGTCTGAATGAGTACGTATAGGAAAAATTACTTGTATGGCATGTTATAATTGCAACATTAGGTTGTCGCATTGTCTATATGGCAGTGTGACCACTTAACCACTTAACATCAGTTTTCATGCAGAAAATTATTTTTTGAAAAACTATTTGCAATAGGGTTTTTTTTAAATATTTTATACTCAATTTTTAATATTGATCATATTTTGCATGTCATGTAACTTTTAAAAACTTGGCACTGTGTTGGAACTAAAGCCTGTCGTTCTGGAGAATGAGCTATCAATTGTTTGAAGTTTCTGAGTGCCAACGAGACCAAATAGTGCTGTGCTGATGGAACTCACCAGCATCCTCACGAACATGGAGGTTCGTGTGGACAGAACAACGAGATTTCATAGCTTATGTTACTATTAAATAATAATAATTAATCAAAGTCAGTCAAAAATAAATTAAATAATAAATTATTTAATAATTTAAATAAAAAATTAATAAATAAAAATTAGAAAAACATTTAACTAAAATAAACTTAAATTAAATTTTAATAATTTAATTTCATAGATGTCTTTAGAACACTATAACTTAACAATGTAGGACAATTTAATGTGAAACTAAACTTTCGTCTCAAAGCGACTATTCACCATTTCAAACGAGCTCTTTGAGAGCCATTATTTTAAGTATAATCTACTAGGCTAGTATAATATTGGCAGTGAACAACCATACAATACCATTGGGTATTAAATTAATACCGTTCACAACTCTATTATCGATTTGGACTTAGCGTAAGCTTCTTAGGTATTTTAAGCTTTAAGTATATGAAGACAAGCTTTGCCGGCTAGAGGTATCGCAGTGATTGCTCAATTTATTATATACTAGCTGTTCCTCGCGGTTTCATCCGCGTTAAGAATAGTAACCGTAATGCTTGAATAACCTTCCTCATGAATGTAGTTATCATACACAAAAAGATTTTTTCAAATCGGTCCAGTAGTTCCTGAGATTAGCGCGTTCAAATCAAACTTTGATTACCATAAAAACGGTTCTGGTGAGTTAATCTTAAAAGATAGACATATACTGTCGCGGACATTTTTTTAGATCATTTCAAGAGAAATAATTCTTTCATACATATATTTTTGGTATCTTGAACCGTTTCCGCAGCGCATGCAATGGAAGCCCTCAAGGATGAATAATTATGCCCGTTTTTTTCACATTTTCCATTATTTCTTCGCTCCTAATAGTTGCATCGTGATGTTATATAGCCTAAAGCTTTCCTCGATAAATGGTCTATGCAACACAAGAAGAATTTTTCAATTCGAACCAGTAGTTCCTGAGATTAGCGCGTTCAAACAAACAAACAAACAAACTTTTCAGCTTTATAATATTAAGTATAGATGAGTAGCAAACGAGCATGCAGGTGTTAAGTAGTCAGCCATGGACATCCATAGGAGAGACGTCCTATCTGAGACTGAGATCATACGTTGCGTTGTGCTTACGATGACTGTGATGGTCGCCTCAAATATAGTGTGTCCGGAAGCAACCCTCACCAACCGAAACACAAGTACTTGCTACAAGACGTGCTTCACGGTGGGTTATGAGCGATGGTACCTCCCTGGGCGAACTCTGTAAGCTTCACCTACAGAAATACATATAATATAATAGACAATATAACAAGAAGAACACGAACAACACGAAATCCTGTTCAGCATTGCTGGAATCCAAAACAAATGCTGGAAAAAAGCCAATCGTAAACAACATAAGTCACCTTACAACACATAATTAATGTCTGGAACTCGAGTGCTTAAAATTCCAGACTAGAAGTAACTACTTTAATACTTAAAGTAAGCAGTAATCGATTTCGTAAGTCAGAGCGGATCTCAGAGATCTGTCCGTCACAATTGAGTCAATTAAAGGTACCGTTTGTTAGTGTACGACGTAAGAAAACCGTAAATATTGCATGGAGTGTTAAGATTTATAAGAAGTTACTTAACATTTTTTTTATAACGCTTAACACACACAGCCCCATACTAGGATTCCCTGTGTCGTGGGTGCCATGGGCACACAAAGACAATTACACAAACACCCAGACCGAGAACATAAATCTAAATTCATCATTTAAATTTCTGCCCCGCCGGGGATCGAACCCGGGACCCTTCGAATGGTGGACCGGCGTGGTAACCACTACACCACACGGGTCGTCAATATACAAAATACTCAATATACAAAATACTTAATATATATCTCTATTCAATCGATTTCTCTTATTTCCGGTACTGCCTTCATTGATAATTCACTGCCCTAATTTCAACTGGCAGAGAACGCTTTAAGCATTAAGGCCGACATGGTTCCGGTACTATATTATTAACAGATCAAAAGTATAAATAAATAAATTAAATTAAATCTACGCGCCATCTTAGTAGACATCCTTATACAGTTATCCTTATAAATAAAGGGATCAGTACTGAAACATAATATTTAAGTACCTGTTGGCCATAGATATATTATCGTCAGGGAAAACGTAAATTTTTTTCATGACAAAAACAAACGTGAATTTTCTTGACGTCGCCGCGTCGTCGTGAACACGAAAATAATTATGATTTCCAACAATTTTTCCTGCGAAACAAAATGTAGCTACAAGTATAATCTCATCCCTGGCAATATTTTGTCTATCTTTATTATGATTCGCACGAAATTGCGTAGGTACGTTTATTAATGCAAGAAAAACTAAAATGTTGTTTTGTTTTCTGTAAAACGGAACGACATTGCAAGAATCCTCACTAAGTGATCGTCACTAGGCGCTAGGTGATTCTTGCAATTTACTAAAATTAATGTCCTCGTTTTAAAGAACACCAGTTATCGTATTAGCATTTCGAAATATTCGAAAATAATACAAATACACAATGTCTCAATTATTAAAATGTGCTATTTATTATATTACTTTCATTATTCTTTATTGAGAGAATGCTTTCAGTATTAAGTCCGCCTTTTGTAACATTTATTATTTATTAGTTGCGCCACGTGGTTTCACCCGCGTTAAGAATAGTAACATAATGCTTGATAGCCTATAACCTTCCTCATTAATGTAGCTATCATACACAAAAAGAATTTTTCAAATCGGTCCAGTAGTTTTAGAGATTAGTGCGTTCAAACAAACAAACTCTTCAGCTTTATATTATTATTATAGATTTATTTATTTATTCTTCTAAACCGAGTACAGAGCATAGGGACAAAGGCAGACATACTCGTTATGTTAAAAGCATTCTCTGCCAGTCAACCTTTGGGCAGTTAAATAACAATAAAGGCGGTATTTTGATAATATAATAAAGATTTAAATAAATATATTCACCCAAGTATAAACCTTACTTAGAGCAGTTTTTTTATTTATCATGTAGGTGCAACAGTATGCGTGTCGTGTGAAACGGCAGCGCTTCGCAGGGACCTGCAGTGGCGCTGCAGTGGGCACGGCGTGGCGCGCCACGGCACGCGCTTCTACGCGCTGGTGGCGCCACACTGCCGCGGGAAGTGGGTCCGCGCGCGACAGCTCGACCGCAGGGCCGACTGCTGCGCCAACCCCGACTTTATCTTCGTTTAGTTGGTTCTAATACTTTCTAACTAATACTGTGGTATAAATTAAAGTTCATGAATAGATTTTATGATATCGATTAGTTTGTTTTATTGTACTGTTGTGTCAAATATTAGTTTCTGTTTTGCAAATTGGGTGTCGCAAGTTTAAGTGTCTTTTGAAAAGTCTTCCAAATATAATTTTTACTGGTTATATAATTATGTAAAGCAACTAAGTAAAGCAATGATGACATAATTCCTAATTAATTTTGAAATAATAATATAGTTTATACAAAAGAGGGCTCCAAGCAATGTCTTAAAGCCTATTTCGATCCCCACAAGATATTTAAAAATTACATTTTTATTTGATATTTAATGTCATAAATAAAAAGACAGTCAGTTGACTAAGTCAGCAAAAACTATGACGTCATACTTTTTATTGTTCGCTAAAAAGCCGAGCAGCCATTATGGAAAATGAAAAAATGAAGTATTGCGTTTGACAGCTCATAAAAAGTATCTCAATTGACTTAAATACTTAAATAGTCACCTATACTATTGTCCAGTATAAATTAATAATCTATTTAAAATGTCTTAAATTAAGCAAAAGTTGCAATGATACTAAAAAATTTATATGATAATATTTATTTTTTATCTAAAACCAGACACAAAATGGCGCTTACCGCAAACGACTACACTTGGTGTGATCCAATGCACAAATCATCCACTAAATTAGTCTCCGTAATTACAACAGTGAATTATTTAGCAGTTTTGGCTCGGCTCAGCAACATTTTGTTAACTAGGCCCGAAGTAATTACTCTGAAATTGCTTTATCTATGTCATTTTACATTTATAATTAACTTGATATCCCTATGATACTGACGATTATGAATAACCTAAAAATTCCCAAATATGACCTATCGTTCTTATTTTGCATTCGATGGGGTATTTGACATAATTATACAATTTATTCTAAAAGATTATTTATATAAATTAAAGTGAACAATAAAAAGTGTCTAAAATTTTAATTTGATTCACATTGTTTAGTAAATTCTATTTTTATTTCCTTTGAATCGATAAAAAATCTGTCAATTGACTCACGACATTATGACGTCATAACGTTTATTAGTCATTCCAAATGTATGAAGCTCAATAAAAGTATCTCATTTGACTTGTTTGTCAAATACCTACCCCATTATTATCTTGATATGAAGTTAGTCTTTTAAATAAACACATTAGTTTTCGCGGAATACTGAAATAAACTGACATACGTTATAATTAGAACTAGAAAAAGTCAATTTTAAGTTTTTGTGGCATTTAGTATTGCGTCATAAAGATTTGTTTTTTAACTAATTTTTTAATTTTTAAATACATAAATTAAGATACAAAAGTGTATAATTAAGCGACTATTAGTTAAAAATTGTATTATCATGCAAAATAATAAGTAAAATAATATATCGTAGCATCTTATGGCAATCGAAAACTAGTTTATAGTAACTATTAGTTAGTATAACATGTATATTAAAAAGTGCGGGTTGAAATTACGCTAAATTGTTTTTAAACCAAAAAGGTTCACGATATCAAATTAAAAAAAAAAAACACCCGTGCTTTTTAAAAAGTAATTTGTGAATACATATCTGAAACACGAAAGCAAAATTTGTAAATAATAAAATGTTTTAATAAAATATTGTGACATTATGTAATGTAATAAATATTAAATCAATAAATGTCAAATTATTTTTATTTCCATTCCCATGACCTGGAAGGAAGAAATATAATCACAGAAACACCTAGTGTGTATGTGTGTATGTTTATTGATTACCAAAGGCGTATCAAGCCTTTCGAACGGGTCTGGGTTCAATTCCCAGTGAGGCAGAACCTTAAATGATGAGTTTAGATTTCTCTTCTGGGTGTTTGTAATTGTCTTTGTCCATGGAATACACGTGCCAGGAAATCCAAGTGTGAGGCTTCCAGTACGAAGTTTTATTTAATCTGTACTTTGAGTCTAAAGCGCACAAAATACTAGTCCACACAATTAACTACGGTTTCTGTCAGTACAAAGTACTTAACTATTATTTAATCTGTGCATTATTTATTTAATCTATGTAATGACATGTGTGTACTATTTTATATCTATGCTTTAAGTGTGAAGCGTATTTTTTTTTAAATATAGATAAATTAGATCCCTTCCGATATCTATGTTACTTCACTAACCCAATTAATTTACACAGCACAAGAGCCCGGTTTGTTAGCATTATGGTTTAATGTATTATTACTGCACGAAGGGATGGGAGCAAAGTTTGGGTAATCTATGATGGAATAGGATTCATCTCCATATATACGATAGTTTGGGTTAGTTTGTTTAATGGATTAAGCATGAAATATTGCTGTTAAAATTTTAAGCGGAACCCACAAAATATGTACTTGTTTGTAAGGGAATATGTTATCTACGATTTATAGGCACATAATAAAATGCTTTGTCCTGACGGATCACCGCACAGTCTCAAACGCTGATCGTAGA
>DWQL01001820.1:0-10752 GCA_018231265.1 Noctuana haematospila
ATTTAAGTTTACTTCTCGTTATCTCACAGCCTTTATCTAACTCGGTTCGACGTCGGCTCGTAACGATTAATGTGGATTCCGATGAGTTCTATTAAAAAAAAATTTACCGAAACCTCTTGTGATCAGAAACTATTTTTTAAGAAATCTTTTTTTTGTAGATATCTACATTAATTTATGTTTATACTTTTATTTCAACCTTTTTTAAGATTGATATTTTATTGATTAATTTCTTTAATTTTCGGACTACCTTTTGTAAAAAAAGTCTGCCTATTTGCCATCGCGGAGTACGAATGTAGGTTTTGGTTAATTTAATATACTTAGTTATGAATTCAGAACTTTTACTACATTTTCTAGCATTTGCCTTAATCATTTAATCAATGTAAGACTTAATGGATAGGTACATAATCTGCACTTACCTACCCTGACAATAATATATCAGCGAACAAAGATGTAGAGACATCGAAAACTTTTGAATTTAAAAATAAAAGAAGCATTGAAATCCTTCTAAACGTCGATCTATAAAATTTTATGTACCAAATGGCAAGAGTAATCCTACCTTTTACTTTATGCAACACGAACTGAGCAGGTACGAGTACGGACGGACATTAAATCATTCCGAACAACGGCAATTCAAAAGTTTTTTTTTACAAACTATCATTAAGTCTTGCTTAACAAAATGAATAGGTGACGTCCATAACAAAAACTCTTTTCAGAGTCATCGTGCACAATTAAGACGTCAATCAGACTTACCATGATGGGGCCTTTGTTGCATTTCCATGGGTTTAGAATGTAATGCACATTGAACGGTCTTTCAAACTAAAAAGTCGCGAGTCGTAAAGTAGGTAGGACCTATCGAGCTTTGTGACAGCAAATGAACCGGTAAATTAGGGCTACTGGTTTTTGGGGACTATTAATAATCTGCCTATATCGTCAACATTAAGGACTGAACATTTTTCGGTAGTTAGGTTGAAAATACATTTTTGGCGAAAACTTATACAAATAGCTATAGGTATTAAGTATTTCTTATATTAGTAAATAGCATGTTTTTGAAAATACCTATTACAAAACAACTCAATAAAAGGTTCTAAAACATAGACTAGACCATAAATGAAGTTATAAAAGTTGTACAGCGCCTGTTGATAGAACTAGTTTCTGTCTATCAGTTAAAAGAATTGTGTACACACAGCAGAAGTAAAGCTTAGGTCTTAAACATTTATAGGTACATAATAGGTACTTTATAATTTAGGTGCACGTAACTTTTTAAATATATTCAAAAAAATTTTGTAGTTTATGTTTTTTTTTTTATGTAGGTAGGTATGTTCACTTAAAATAAATAGTTATATGTGAACCGTAAAAGTTCGTAACTCCGGATTTGGTTCAGTTCTCATTATGGAATCCATGAGAAAACTCGTCAAACTCTCAAATTAGCTTAAGTATATACACGACAAATGGAAGAATAACTCAATAGCAATAGCAAAATATATAAATTCATCATTTAATTTTCTGTCCCGCCGGGAATGAACCCATGACCGGAATAGTACCTACATAATTTATCCAGTTTGAGCCACCATGCATTTGTATTTGTGTGTATTTTATGTCATAGACATTTTTACTAATAATAAATAGTAAAAACGTACCATATTATGCAATGAATGAAATAAATAATAATATTAATATTATGTATAATGTCCGCTCTACACATTATAATATATAGCTGGATTTTTACATGATAGTATCGCATTGCGATGCGATGCAAAGTACCCGTTTACATACTCGTGCTGTAGTCTCGCGTAGCTTGCACGAATGTGTAAAAAGGCCATTATGTCATGCCATGTCTTATAGCGAAATGCTTGTCTACTAACGCAGGTAACGAGACAACGTGAGCTATGCTATCCAGTAGCCCTATCACGAATAAAAAAGAACTACTTTAAGTAATCGAGTTACGTACCTATACATAATGTCACTTTATCCATACGATTTTTAGTTCCCGATATGCCCGATACGGAGCGCTGTTCAAAATCCCATACAAAATTTAACTGTTGCTACTCGATGACGGATTTGTAAAATTAACGGCTACATTAATCATGCTAGTTAGCGAGAAAACTAGCTCGTTTTTCGCTCCACAATCTAATCAAAGTTACCATAGACAGCAAACTAAAATTGTAATATATACATAAATGTATATTATAAGAGCAACAACGACTCTTGAGAAAAATTTGGTATTACTTTATGTATTTTGTTGCAGTTATTATTGTATTTTGATAAGACAATTTTTTGGTTATCTGTAATTTTATTTAATTATGTCACAGACTACGTAGAAGTACTAAACTAAGTATCTTTAAACTGAACGCTTCTATGACAACATGACAGTCTGTGATAATGGCGAACGAACGAACGATTAATGACATGTTTAGTTTGTAGTTTGTACGTATCTGACAGACAAGTTTTTTTCACAGAATAAACAGTGACATGTTTTATTTATTGGGAATTTATTATGTCGGAGTGAATCTGTAAACTATTAAGTACGATATTATATGTGTAATAGTATTCTAAACTAAAACTGTTATAGAGTTAATCGCTAGATCCTTATATAATTCTGCTGTGAAAGTGTTTTTTGACATTTATGTATCTCGCTTGTTGATTACTTTTACTTTTGTAGGTAAGGATTGCTTCACTTTGCGTATTGAGTGTAATTTTTTTTTGCATCAGGTGCACGGCCATGTGTTTTTGTTCAAGAACATAAACATTTACCTACAACTAATGAATTATGTGTTATATTAATAATCTGAGGTCAATGTCGTGCGTTTATCTAATCAAAAACTGTAACATGCACATATTACGGTCGTTGTTGTTAATTTTTGACTAATTGGGTTTACGCCACACTAATTTACCTTCCTATAATAGTCGTACGTACTAAGCGTCATCGTTTAATTAATGAGGCGAAATTTGTTTTCAGATCTCAAATAAGATATGGAAGTATCGATACTGTACTAAACAGTACAGAGAAAGTAAGTTTCGCAATCGCTACAACAAGCTGTAGACATGAGTAATGCAGGTGGTCCCCGCTTGATGAACAACTTGCCACCTGGCGTGAACCCAGATAACAATGTGTTGCCTGGTGTGCCAGTTATTAATCAAGGAATGAATAGACCTAGGAACACTAACCAAAATCCTCTCTTCAATGTCAGGGAGAGGTTGTTTCATGCATTGTTCTTCAAATTTGCCATTGCATATGCAAGAACTTTTCCTAGGCCGGTGCGAAGGTTCTTTGAGTTCCTAGTTTTGTTGAAGGCACTTGTGGCATTTTTTGTCTTGGCTTACATACATATAGCATTCTCAAGAACCCCAACAACATGCCTGAACCATGTAAAAGATTCTTGGCCTAGGGAAGGGATTCTTAGAGTGGAAATATTAAGGAATCCAGATCAGGGGTATACTATTGAACAGAGCTATGCCAAGGAGCGCAAACTTAAGAAAGATAAGGAAGACTTCAGTTCTATGTTGAGCATACTGACTACTGAAGGGTAAGTTGTATTAATTATTTTAAAAGTACTTAACAACAGAGAGTAACAATACTGAAATGATACTGTTTGTGATGTTCTGAAGTGTGTGCTTCACGAGATGTCCTAAAACTTGACAATAAATTCAATAGCAAAAGGTGTACATTCTATAGAATTTAAGAATAAATGGACCAGTTTTTGAACAAATTTGCCAGGTCAGCTTAGTTCATTTTTTATGAGTGTGAGAGGTCTAAGTTGGGGATAGTAAATTGAAGATAATATATTAAAATATTTGGGTAGTTATTTTTTTTAACAAAAATTTGTTTCTGATTTGTTTTACTTATATCAAATTTTATTAGTAATAAGTATAAAAACCTGTGACTTCTTTATAGTACAATTTAATATTTTGAATTCAAAAAAATCAATCAAAATCCAGTTCTAGATAATATAATTAGAGGAAAAATATATTATTCTTCTTCTAACAATGAACTTTTTATCTGGTACAAAATTATGAAAATTGAATTAGGTGTGCCCAGATCTAAGAAGCGTTCAATTTTAAACCTAATTCTTGAACTCACAAGGCTCAATTCCTTTTTAAAATTGTTCCAAACTGACTTAACCACTTCAAGGTAAGTTGCCACAACCTACAAGAAATTACTAACTACAAAAACCTTTATCAAATTAATGAGTTCTTTACTGCATATAATAATATATTGTTATGCAAAATAAATTGAAAAGATTTACTATAATTTTGTAGCAAAGTCACTTAGATGCATAAATAATTGTTGAATAACTAGACATTTCCATTTAAAAATTTTGTAGAAATTTTATCATTGCTATTATTTTATGTAATGGCCTTGTTGAATAAACGTCTAGAATATTGCAGAATATCACAACATATTTTTTGTTGTAAGGCATTTGTGTTAAGCTTCATGGTTATGTGGTTCAGAAAACATGAACAGGAAAATATGCACCTAAACATATAAAATAAATCAGCAAACATTATTTACAATTTAATGAGATAAGCAATTTGCATATATAATATTTTTTTTTTATCTATAATCATAATATTTTATTGAAGCAGGAAAATTTTATGGATTTTATGCAAACTTGTGCAATTTATTAAATAAACAATTATAAAATTTAACTATGAAAACAGACTTGTTTTACATTAACAAGTTTAGGTTTCATGACATATACGAGTATGTCCACCAATCTGCACTTTGTAAGGGTGGCAAAAAATTTATGGTACATATTATTTTATCTCAGAAAAGCAGTAGAATAATAAGTTGACAATGAGTGGATGGTTCACAATAGACTTAAATTATATCTTAAAATTAATCAATCTAAATTTTAAATTTCAGCTTCATCAACATTGAGTCATCATCTAGTGATGACATTGAAGAGGATGAATATTTACGAGATGGCACTGATTATGGTAATATCACTCGTGTTCATGAAGAAACTGATGATGGGGTGGAATCTGACCAAGTTATGGAGACAGCATATTACATGAATACTAAGCTGGACCCAGCACATAGTAGTGGTGAAGCAAATCTCAATGTGACAATTGTACCTGACATGGATGTAACATCATCCATTTGGAAAGGCATTATGGGGCTAGTTGAAGATGCTGATAAAGATTCTAAAGAAACTGATGTAAGTAATTTTATGACAAATTTAGTATATCCATACAGTTGCATTCCCACACATTTGAATAAACTCGGCACTCACTAAATTCAGGCTATTTAAGACTAATACCTTCAAGTTGAAGGCTAGATTCGCTCTTGGCAGTGCTTTTATAAAAATACTGTAGTCTGTCTTGGAGTGGATAAATAAATAACATATAAATATGTACTTTAACAAAATGTACTTCATTAGCATTAATTAGGATATTTACTTTTAAAATTTCAATTAGATATTATCAAGAAAGGAAATACTGCATATAAACTACCTTGATGTTTAGTTATTAAAGTGTTTTTTATATTATTGAAAAATAATTTTTATTTAAGAGTAGGTATTATCAAATTATATAAGAAGGTTGACCCTTCTGAAGAATGAGAAATGAAAGAAAAATTTTAGGCTTCATTAAACAGGTCCAGCATATTGAATTGGAAAACTATTATGGATGGCTATTCAGTTTTCTTAAGGATCTATAATGTAACAATTAGATAGTATGTTTGGCAATTTAAAAATTAATAATCACATGTATTGTATTACTGATTGAAAAATATACTATTTTCTTTTTATTTAACATTGAATTTATCGCAAAGTATAACATTCATTGTATTTTCACTGAAAATAAACTATAGTAATATTTTTGTCTTAGATTATTTGCCAGTTCAAAGTCACATAGTTGATTTAGAAACGACCTGTCAGAAACACATTTTATTTTAGATGTTATTATGTAAATACAAAATTATTCTTTGTCCTATTTTTTGGTTATCATTACTTCTATTTATATTTAAAGTCATATCATGTTTCCCAAATCTTTGATAGTAAATATATTCAGCAAGTCACTATTACAGTATAAATTGTGTTGTAATTATGATAAGAAATAGTCAAGTCATCAAAATAAGTGGCTAGAATAACCATAATTTTTTTATAAGTAAAAGCATGGTTCTGAAGAATTTAAGCCTATATTTTCTTTTGATATAGTAGAGTTTAAAGTTTTTAATATTGGATTCATTTGGAATTGGAATATTAAAAACTTTAAACTTTGAATATTATCATAATATTGTTTATTATGTTACGTTAGTCTGTTGTGGACTCAAAAACTGATAAATCGTTTACATTGTCCAATACCATATATTTTTAGTAAGTTAACACAATAAATCTTGTACCAAACGTACTGTGAGCTAAGCTAACTGTTATGTGGTCAATTCAATCCATCTATATAGATGATCCAATCCATCTATATATACCATGCCAGTCTATTTGAAGATTCCTTGGTTCGATTCTAAAAATTTTTGTGTTACAATAATCTAAAGGACAAACAGTTTTAATGGTAACTTGTTATATTTGTTTCTTTTCAGGAATTAGAGGATGATGCAGAAAATGAGGAGGATTCTTCGAAAGGTAGGGTATTACTATCAGTTTTTAAACCTGTGCAAAGTGTTGTATAACATTGGTTAAGGATTTCAACACACATGTGTGTTAGAAACATAAAAGCTCCTGGTCTGTATAGTAAGGGACCGAACTAGATTTTCACCTGTTTGCTCTAGACACTTTCCCAATTATTTTAATAGTGGGAATGGACAAATCTTGACTGCTATCTGTTTAATAAAGACCAATGAAGCTAATGAATGATTTTTCCTTAATGTAATAATTATTACAATCAAATTAGAAGAAATAAAATCTTTTAAAAACATGGTTAGTTATGGAAATTTGGAAACGTCACACTAGTAGTAAACAAGCATGCAGGCCACCTGATGTTTAGTAGTCACTCCCAAAGACAATGATGTTTGCCTTTAATAAAGCATTTTTTTGCATCCATACCTCTGCAACGAACACACAAGAACTTCCTATGACGATTGTACTTCCCCAGGCAAACTTTGCAAGACCACTTCCTAAACTATGCATTATATTTATTTATTCCAGATGAGGACTACATCTTGGAGTATTCTCTAGAGTATGGCTTCCTACGACTCTCCCCAAGTGCAAGGCTACGTCTAAAGATTCCAGTGAAGATAGTCACGTTAGACCCTCAACGTGACCAATGCTTCGGTGATGCGTTCTCACGTTTCGTGCTAGACGAGTTCCTGGGCTACGATGACCTGCTCATGGCCTCTATCAAAACGTTGGCTGAACAGGAGGACAATAAGGGATACTTAAGGTAGGTTAATTTTATGTTTTGAGAATCTTGTTTGTATAGTCGTCTTATAGATATAAGAGAAGAGATAATTTAGACTTTCCAACGAAAGCATACATTACACCATCTCGTTACGAATAATCTCAGTCTAGTTCCTTCAAAATTACCAGTAAGTTATCTAAATATGTGTTTTTTTTAAATATTTTATGAATTACCTACTCTTTCTTCATCAAATACTTTGGAACTGATTTATCAGGAAACTTGGACGCCTCAAGATTTTCTAAGGACTATTAAATGACTAACTTCTTTTTTTATGACTGTAATTTATGTAGATCAATAGATTGTCAGATTTGCATAATGTTAAGAATTTAATAGATTTTTAATGGGTAATTTTAAATTATTTGTTCCAGAAATGTGATAACTGGAGAGCACTATCGCTTCGTCTCCATGATGACGGCGCGAACTTCGTACATCGCTGCATTTTTCATCATGCTAGTCTTTGTAAGTTTTAAGTAATACAATTTTGACGTTAAAGAAAAAACATAAAGCAACTAATGTAGTCTACAGTCACGGGTACTGTGGACCAGTGGTAGCCCATTGGCTTGATATTTTGGATTGAGTTTGGAACAGTGTATTAGAAATTAACAGTAATTACTCTTTGATGAAGGGAAACATCAAGAAAACTGATGCCTTCAGTTGATGTTGAAGTCCATCAAATCATACTGAGCTGTTCCAATAAGACTAAACATTATTAATAGGGTTATTTTTTAGACTGCATAAAATAATATTAGACCTTTCATTATTATGAACAAATAACATTTGAATTGTAAATAAATACTAGAATACAACGCCATCTGTCGTAGAGTAGATTATTTACTTTCTGACGGAAATGTTTAGGATGAGAGTACCGCCATCTATCGTGCAATAGCAATATGATTACAAAGCTTGCTTTTTAAGAAGTTTAAACACAGCAAAACCTAAAATATCGCTACAAAATTTATTTGTTAAATTTTTTACGTAAATATTTCGTAAAATGATTGATTATGATTTTCAAAAATATAAGAAGTAAACTATTACAAAGGCATGGAAGATTCAACATAACTTTGTAAAAGATCTTTTATAGTAAATTGATTAATCAAAGCAATAATTTTATTTTAGCAAAAAAAACACTTGGGTCTTTTGAAAATACTTCTAAAACTTTCCTTAGGGGTATTTATAGATCAATTAATAGCAAGGTAAGCCAAGGAGGGGCCGCGGTACTAAAATCAGGACCTTCCGAGTTACAGTTATTGCACTTTTACAGCCCTTTCAAAGTTTATTACGGTACCAAATTCCGAAGACGCGAGAGAAAGTGTATTGTCGTATATTTGTTTCGGCGATACACCTACAGGAATACAAGAGTTCTATATCTATAGGCATGAGTCTATAAGAGGTTTTATCGCTCGAATAAAATGTAATTAAGTGAAACACTGGCTTCGACTGTAAATTGGAGTACCCTAAATGTTTTGTAAACTTTTTTGCCTAGTCTAAAATTTTTCAAGACGTATTTTTTATTGATTTGTGAATTAATTTTCAAAAATTAGGTTACAATAAGGCCGGTGTACTTATGTGTATGTTGTAATATGTTGTATGTTGATACAAAACATGAGTGTATATTTCTTACAAATTATATAAGACAAATCTAGTTTTATTTGCGTTAAGTCCATTCGGGTCGCTTATTCCAAAAATAACAAATAACATTGCACTTGCTGGACAATAATTGCAATAATATGTCCAAAACATTACCATTTTAACTTTGTTTCTTTATCTAGTTACTCGGAAAAAAAATAACACGGGTATAAAGAGAGAAAACTTATTTGATATTTTTATTTCTTCAATAAAATATTAACTTTCAAGCGCTTAGGTGCGCCGTCGCTGTCAATTTAATTTTCATCGACGACCGGTAAATTGATTACTTTGAAGCAGCTACTGCCATCGAATTATTTCTGTCTGAGGTGCATAAATGAAAAAAAAAATTGAATCAATTTTCGTATTCAATATTTCTGGTAAAGTCGTCGGGAGTTTTAAAATAGGTTTATTAGTTTTAAGTTTCCTTTTGCAAAGTTTTGTTTAAATTGAACAATGCACAACTTAAACAGTAGACCCAAAAGCATGAAACTTTGAATAGAGGTTCCTTTTATAGTGTGGGCTCTTAATTAAATTAAAGGATAATAAATAAATAAACCTAAATTACTTAAAACTTGAAGCCTAGCCTTACGAAACCTTCTAGCTTATTATTATATATTTAAATGTGGGATTAACATTTAAAATACCGCGGAAAAAAATCTCATCAGGCACACAGCTATTAAAACTACTACTGCTCGTTGAATAACAGTAGGGACACGCGCGCAAAAGTTAGTATGCTACGCTACAACATATATATTATAATTGAGCTTGTTAGAACAATATAGTAACATCATGCATCAATGTCGTGTGTTTGCTACATAATTTGCATGCTGTCACGCGTTGAATATCTGTTGACAGGCTGCGCTTCAATACAAATGTAGCTACGATAAAGTTACTTTCTCACTTTCCTATCTAGTAAACCGTTAACTATGGGACAAATAATAACTCTATAGCAACATTTACAAGCAGCCTTCGCACTGTATCTTCCTACAACAAAACACGCTATAGGTACCACAGGGTACAACTAGAATGTAAGGATGTTACAGAGAGTAGAACTGTGTTCTAATACGAGTATAATTATGCTCTACAATCTTTTCAAGCATTGATTTTAAGTTAAAATACTTAACATCATAGATAGCACCAATCCCCAACATGTCCAAGAATCGATAAAAGACTGGATAGTGCATTTGCCGCTGAATACGTGGGCATACTAATCTCATATTGCTACGTCAGTACGTAGATAAATTGTATTAATCAATTGTCAAACGGTACGCAATGGCTGACATACGGGTATCCAGTTACGGTTTCATGCGATGCGCCTGTCAAAGCTCAATGTAAATTGAGGTATTTCAGAATTCAATTCCCCGTACGAGTATTTATTACTCTAAAATTCGATGGCTTTCGTTGCTGCCTATATCGAAAATATGCATTATTGTAGGTATGGATTCCGCATTACATTTCATTGCAGCCTAGTAGGAGCGCGCGTTTGGTTTATTACGGAATGCAGATAATATTCATTCTGAAATGTTTTCCATTAATCAAGAATGAATTATGTTTTCGTACATATAACACACATAACATCAGGCCTGCGCGGTCGTTTGCTATTAATTTAAAAATAATTCGTTGGCTATTTTTGTGTGTATGGGATATGTTACATTGAGTCAGTGGCGGATTTACCAACAGGCTGAGTAGGCCTGAGTAAGCCTAGGGCGGCAGATTTTTAGGGCGGCAAATTTCAGGACCGAATTTTTTTTGCTACCTCACGGAAAAAAAGAT
>DWQL01001821.1:0-10751 GCA_018231265.1 Noctuana haematospila
CTGATTTGCGAGGTGGGCGTTGCAACTTTATAACGTTGTCCGAAACAGTAGGGTATAATTGATAGTCGGGTCGAACGAGGCTGTCTAATTCCGTGTTTTGTTGACTACAAGCGTTATATATAAACACAATAAATTAACTGAATAAATTACAACGCCTATGTCCGGTGGTGCCTGCAGCGCTGCACACTGTTCGGCCGTCAAATAGAGTTGGGGTTCAAGTGAAATTAAATTACGAGTTGACAAAATGAGTTACGCCCTTTCTGTAGATTAACAAACAAAAACTGATGGTCTGAGGGTCACGGTGACATTAATGTTGTTAGAGGCAAATGACTCTATTCTTTGTGACGTGTCGCCGGTCCGTTGTTCGTTCACAATGCTGCAATTTAAGCCCTATATTGTTCTTGTTCATTTGGTCTGCGATTTAGTTTTGTGCTTTTAACGTTATCCATTTCAATGGTGGGAGCGGGAGCGACGCGACGATAGAACGTTCCTTTTCGCTTCACTGACTCTTCATCCCTATACCTACACAATAGCTGATATATTTACTAGCTTAAACAGCAGGTTTTTCTCATTCATTTTCGATTATTGTATTTTAATTTCAAATAGGCGAAATAAAATACAATTGAAGTTTCGTGACATTTATTCTTTGTAATTTAAGGTTTAAATGGGGCTGGCGTTGTAGTTTTTAATTGAACAGGGGTTAATAATGACGTATTTTACTCAATTAATGATGATTGTTAAATAATTTAATATGATTTAGTAAGTACGTTGACTGGAGTGGTGGTGGTGGAGTATGCTCCAGGCCTTCGGTTGTGGGGAGAGACCCGTGCCCAGCAGTGGGACATAAAAAGGGTTGAAGGCAGGCAATAAGTTCGTTAACCAGCGGCGGTACATTCATAATATAAGCCGAAAAGCCGGGGTTGCCTTGTACAAGACTTACCTTAATTTGTTTACTTTTTAATCATGTTATTACAGTTAATAAAACAATATAATGGTACAGCTTTGGTACAATTTTTGATGTTACTGAACAGAAAAAGGAGAAGAAATAAATATTTGGCTACTTTCCGCCACATGCAATAATCTAGTACATTGAAAAGCTACATGTTGTTTTCATGTGCTCCCCACCGTTTAATGGCCAACTCAACGACAAAATGATAGCACGCATTGCACGAAGTAACGTGTCGAAATAATAGCGCTAACCCATTACTCTATGAAGGGGACCCTTTTGCGCCTAATCGATCAACGCTGAACATGAAAATATTTCATTATACGAGCAGGATGAATCTATCAGCCGATTAAACATTGGTTGAGATCAAAAAGCAGAACGGAAATTTATTTGCCATTGATTTTATACCGCTTTTTGCTCGCAAATTGTCGTCAATCGTTTCTGTTTGTAGGTACCCACTTGCCTATATTTTTTAAGTTATTTTAGTTATGTAATATCAAGAAACTTAATTTTATTTGTTACAACAGTAATTAATCGGTTTTCCACTTTTCTTCAGAATGTAAAAGACTCATCGCAGGCACAAAACAGCATCCACGTGGACTTCAAAATTGATGAGTAACATGCTCGTAATGTGCTCATAAACAATGTAATAGCAAAGTACTGATTTCTTGTTAAAAATACGTTATCTTGAGATATTATTGAATAAATTAAGACGGAGTTTCATAGTATTCTATCATTGTACCTTCAATTCTACCAATAACAATGTAATTTGATAGGTACACTACATTCACACAATTGACATTAGGTACATTTCATTTCAGGGATTCACATTATTTTATCTTATTATTCGTCGTTAAAAATATTTTTATTCCTTACATTTTACTTTAGATGCTATTGTTGTTATGATATCAAAATGAAATTAGCGTGAAATAATTTTCATGGTAAAAATGGATATTTTCAATCTCAGTGCGTAACACTGACCAGAGAGTTATGGACCAAAACAGAGGGGTGTCCAAATTTTGCATGGTTCGCGATCCAATTAATTTTAAAAATCACCATAGCGGTCGAAGCTGAATAAAGGGCTTTATTGTTATGTAAATTTGTGCAAACTTCGTAGCCAGACGTAGGCATGACTAATTGTTAATTCGGGTAATGCGCTTACGAGAGCAGCCCGCCGCGGCCCGCTTCGCCGCTGTAATAAAGGATTACACGCCTGACCTGACCGCGCTGCAGTCTCCACGACGTTGACAACTTCTGTTTGTTCTTTAGAGATGGGAACATATATTGGTTTAGTAAGATTTGTTTAAAGAGGGTTTTAATTAGAGATAGCTACTCGTAGTTCTGAAAGAGCCTGTAATTCAGTTTTTTTGCATTGCACAAAAATATTACTGCATACCGAAATTTACAATGTATCAAGTAAGGTAATGTAAGTGATAAGAAATTATTGTTGATTAGTGTACCTATCTATAGATTATCTACACTAGAAAATACTGTAAATTATGAAAACTTTATGACTTACTATGTACTTGACGCCTTAATACTGACCTATTATATAGGTAGGTATAGCTTATTCGTAACTCGTAATAGTTAAGTAATAGTTAAGTAGTTTAGTAAATTACATTGTATCGAAATCCAAGATTCTTACGAACATCACTAGCTAGGAGCATGGGCCCCTTACGACGGGATAGTAATAAGGGCTTAATTTTTCGATGTGAGTAATTATTTAATGGAGATGAAGTCCGCAAGCAGACACGCGGAACCGTAAAATGGAATATTACACACCCCACTGCCAACACCGGATTAGTCACGCCATCAAAACTAGTCCACCGCAAGATTTTGTCATAAAATTCGGTTTGTAGAGTTGCAGCTTACTGCCCGTTGTTCTAGTTGAACTGGTGAATGTATGTTTAAAATTGAACGTGAGCCAAATTCTCGTAATAGTCTGGTAATCGAGAGAAACCTAACTGTATGCATGTAAAATAAATATACCTAGATTTGTGTCTCTGATTTCTTAATATCATACAATATGCGTTTGTTTGCCACTGGCAGCTTTATATACGGCCCCAACTGTAACCCTTCCATTGGAAGTACCCACCTGCATATTTATATTTATCTGTTATGATGTATAGTTATTTTCAATTTAATCTGAAGATCATGTGATAAAATGGTAGGTACATTGATATCGAACTGTTTATTTATTTACAAAAGTTTCCGTTTTATTTAGTTATTCTTATTCTTATTGATACATTTAGTGATACTCTTTTTACCTATCTTATACTAGAAAGAGATATAATAGCACTTATATGAAAGAACAAACAGTATGTATAGTAAGTAAAGTGCGTGTACATAAAGTCCCTTATATAAATGTGTAACATACTCAAATCTTGTATTATGAGGTAGATACAGCTTGAAATATCGCTTAACTTCCCGAGGCAGTTTATGATGCGACCCGCAATCTAATCTTCGGCCCGCTTCCGGAGACAAACTACTCGCAACTTGTTTAACAGTTCGCGACCACAATGCATCTGCGCTGTTACAATAATCATTGTTTACGTAAACTTATGCATGCCTGTACGCAGAATTTTGAATATGAATTTATTAACAAGATTACTTGTTATTATTACATTTAAATGTAAATTCAACAACGTGTTTGTTTTAACAACAAATTTAGATAAATATAAATAAAGAAGAATATTTTCATTCAATGCTAGCAAAGGATATATTACGACGAAACTATGAAACGAATTCAGCATTGGAGCTGTTTATTTTGATTGGAACCTACTCGTAATTATACAAGTTTAAGCGACTGAACGAAACGATAGCTTTTGGAAAAAGTTAGATAAAGTGAATAGCAAAATTAAACGACCTATGTGGTATTGTAGTTAACATGCTGAACCGTCAATAAAAGGGTCCTGGGTTCTATTCCCGGTGGGGAAAAACTTTAAATTTAGATGTCCATTTTCAGTTTAAGTGTTTGTGTAATATTTTGTGTGTGTCCAAGATGCTTGATTTTATCAACCTCTACCTCATACTATAAGTGTGAAGCGTCGTTTTTATATTATGGTGTTTCGGAAATTTTAATTCGCAGATGCATATAACAGGGCAAAAATATGCCATAATTTCGTTTGCAACTACATTGCTACTGCATTAGCAATTCATGCCTAATAACACGTAACAATAGTAATCAGGCGTTTCGTTACGAAGGAGAATACACATTCAGTCGGCGGTGCCAAGCACAGATTTCGTCGGCAATGTATCGTGAAATTAGTTTAGTGGCACTATATAATTACGCGCCCTCACTTTTTATAGGCCCTCGGCCGGTTACCGCTCGCCGGTCGAAGGGTGCGCCCCCACCAAACTGTTATGACGAAAATGTCAACCCGGTATGCGACTTGATGAATTGACACTATTTTAAACGTCTTTCTTATTGCTCCTGCCGATGTACTTCCAACAAAACGTTGGACGAAATTGCCTCCTGTACTACGTAAAGCACTTTATTAAGGACTGCTCATATGACTTTTATTGATACTCGTTTTTACTAAAGGGCGCTTTATAAATAAAACAAAACAGACTGCAAGGTACATTTCATAGATTTATTATATAAAATCTTACAACTACTTGGATTTCAACTTATATATTATAGTAACATGTGAAATTTACAGAGCTATTCGATTAGTACAGACAATAGTAAGTATTTAGCTAAAATTATTGCGCAGGACCATCCCGAGTTTGGGACTTCCTTAGTTTAATCACTAAAATACTTAAGTACCGAACCCTAGGTAATACATAATTTATTACAATAAACGACGAAGCTCAGATATTTCTTACTCTTATATGTATTTCGATTCATGTATATACAATATGATATGAGAGGAGTTTAAAATACAAATATTTGCAGAACTAAAATTATTTTTAAGCACCTATTAAGTCAATCATAAATACTATCTTTTAATATAATTAAATAAAGAGCTGGAGAGTATTTTGTATTTCAAAACTCCCTTTATATTTTTAAATCAAACGAATATCATAGTGTGATTTAATTACCCATTTATCTGATTTTTTCATTAAAAACTATAATTTTCTTACTGGGGATGTTTTTGGAGGTAAATAATAAATTGCAATCAAAACCCTTTACTAATGTCGTAAATAAGTTTTAACTATTATTTAAGTAAGTATACTTCTTTAAAGTGATGAAACTGCTAAAGACGAGAGCGGAAATATTTACTATGGCGTTCCTCATAATAAATCTCTAGAAAAAATATTTACTTATACAAATTTTATAAAATGCAATTCGTTTGTAAATTTGTAATCAACTGCTATGTATATAAATATAACGTCACGTAGATGATCGTTCATACAATAATATACAAGCTCTTACATAGTATAATAAATTTATGATATGGAATCAAAATTTCGAGAAGGTACCAGTGAGGATGATACGAGTACGAGAACTGTCGCAACGGTACTTAGGTACTAATCTAAGACGTTAAGACTGAAGTTTTGTACAAAAATATGCAGAAATATTTTCTAAAACACTGTCTACTAGTACACTAATATATTTTATTATAATTTATATGCGTAAATATTAACTTAGTAATTATGTACGCAAAGACAGACGGAGTTTCTAAAAAGCCTGACAGTCTGATATATTTTCGATCACAAAAATTTTTTAGATGGTAATAATATAATATCACGATATATTTCTTGAAAAAATAATTTAACTTTTTTGTTCTATTTAGGAATCACTGACAATTTTATCGTTTAATTTAAAAGCTAAAAAAAGAAATTTTGTTCTATAGGTTTGGCTTGTTCTAACGCCGCGAATCTCAGCATACATCCTTACAAAAGTGAGCAAGTTCATAAATTTTATTGCTAAGGAAAAATATTACAAAAGGTCAAGACTGTATATATATATTGTAGGTACATAAATCCAATACAGTTTTTTATATTTTCATGCAATACCTGACGTATTTTGTTGCCCCGGGAATAAATTGGACGTTATAACTGTGGGATCAGTTATAATTTGAAAGGAAATAATCCACGAATCTGTTCATGAAAACTAATTAGTCGAATGTTACTAGTTGCGTCAATGATGTTTCTCAAAAGTAAGATCCAGCAATTTATTCGTTTACTCTACGTCACCCACAATCATGATATTAGAAAAGCTTTATATATATACATATGTATCCTAACAATGATTTACCGAGTCCGAAAAAAATGTTAGACGAACGATTCAGTTGGACTAACATTGCAACCAGTGTTAGAGTTTATTTCAAAATAATTTTTTGTACGACCAGAGCTCTACCGAAGAATTTATGACCGTGCAGTGGTGTATTGATATTAGACAAACGTAGTCATTTGTGTCGCGAATAAAACTAATAAATGCTCGGACGTGAAATCGGTACAAGGAATCACTATTGAAGGTATACGAGTAGATGATTCGGCGCTATCTTATGTAACCAAATTTATCTCAAACGTTATAAGTTAGTACTAAATTATATTACCTATTTTTTCTTATATATCACAGGCTTAATAATATTCATTACGATAAGGGACGTGCATACTATACGTACACTTACATTAGTAGGTACAGTAGAACGAAATTAGGTAACTATTTACACAAATAGGGGAAAAATAATGAGGCAAACCCTCCCACAACCCTCGGAGATTTGAAATTACGGGCGCAGTGGCGCCCTCTCTACGTATCTTATTCACTCATTAGTGCACCGCGAAAACGCACCGAATCTCGATCCCTTGTAAGAATATTACTTGAACTACTGAAAAATTACGTAGAAAATAATTTCATGGTTTCTCTGTTGAACAGCATTTTCAATAACATTCTTTAGCGATTCAATTAGGAGTACCCTTACGCAATTATGTTCCAAGGGACCGAGATTACTCCAATTTAAAATATCTAACAATACAAGCTGACTACCTCGTCGCTACAACATACATAAAGAAAGACACGCAACCGTAACATAATTATTATAAGTTCTAAACAGGGTTGCCCTACCACAATACGCATAGCAGATTATACAAATATAAATGCAACTTCCTCAACATAAGTCCGTTCAAATACTAACAAATTTTACTACTCTCTTAATCAACGAATAAAGCGTACTTACAAGAGAATTTTTTAAAACTTTACCTTTCACTACCAACAACACAACGCACAACTCTCGTAATATCGCTCCTAAAGTTTTTCTTGTTATAGTCCATTAAATTTTGAGTGTCCAATCACCTACTCATGTTGTCAGATTTCGGAACGACGCACTGCATAATTTTGTTCACTTCTAACAATAGGGAATATGTGTGTATTTTTTAATATCTTTTATTTATTGTGTTGGTTGTAAAAAAACGTTTGGGTTTAAACACTAAAGTATAAAGATTCTGGAAAAAAAAATGAAAAGTAACAATTTCAGCCATTTTAAACAGCAACAACTAGCCACGAAGTAAGCTCTATGATAACCATAGTACTTTTTCAATACTTTCTTGACATTAGATTCGATCTGGTTAATAGCGCCTACTCTTCAATTAGATTCTTTTGAGATAACGTAAATTATACTAAAAAAATCATATCGGAAAATATAAATGTTCTTTTTATAAAAAACTTTTTTCAAAAGCTAATATTTTTTCACAAATATTTGTTTCTTATTACAATCACACGCATATTCCCTCTTGAAAAATAAAACTTTTATTTTTAAACTAATTTCACTGCTGGTTTTTATTGTGTTTGTGTTTAGGAGAAAACATTGAAGTAGCTGAGGCCTGCCGTCACGTAGGGCACGGGAATGGCCCCGGCGTAGTAGTTGATTGACTGGAACATGAGGTAGGCGATGTTTAGGAGCTATCACACTATCTCATTCGGATGAGAGTTCTGATTCGAGTCGTTATGCCGAGCGCATTGCTGTAAAAATCAAACATCAATTAGAGTAGACATCTTTGTTTTAAAAAAAGATTTATGGAAGCATAAAAATTCATTAAAACTATTGGGAATTGGATTTTTATTAAATGATAAAATAAGACTCACCTCTTGCTTTCTTTCCCATGTTTTCATCGCCGTCTTGTATTTCTCAAACTCGTGACACCAGTTCGAGTATATTTTTTGATACTCATTACTCTTTTCAGGAGGCGAACATCTGAGAAGGAAGGTTCAAATTTGTACAAATTTCGATAAAAGACATTAAAAGACATTTTTTAATACTGTTCACGTGTATTGTATACCTATATGTGTGTTGTTTAATATTGTAAATATATTGATATTCATGTTATATCACTTCTTCGTAAATTACAACCAGAAACAGATATACCTAATGCATAGAAAGTTTAGCCAAAGGAAACTTGTAACTTATAATAATTTGTAAATGTCTTTAATTACTTTGCTTTACATTATAGGATTTTATACTAAAGCAAAAAGATTCCGACGTATTCGTCTATTAACAACCACTTCCTTTTTTGAAGTCTGTTGAAAATGGTGCAATTCTATTTGAAATACCTCAAGATCGTACCAGCAAAGTTTACCTTTATCCTCAAAGATAACGTTGCTTAGATATTACAATACTTTTAATTTCTTTTGTGACTCTCTGTTGTATTCGAAAATACTTGCATAGACTTACTATTAATTACTCTTAATGAAGTTTCATTAAAGTTTAATCTCATGCCGTCTTCACTCTGCATATTTAGACGTACCTGTGTGTATCTACAGTAATATTGTAGGAGCAAAGTAAAGAGCCTCCGAGCCAACAGTCGTAGCGGCCCGCATCGCCTTCGTTCACAGATATTATTAGCAATCCGTGTTCAGACGTCTCTATGTACTTTTCAGGTTTGCTGTAAATAAAATAATGTATTATTCTTAATTTACTCTAACACTCTTTGCTTAATTTAATTTTATCACAAAAACACATTTTTTTTACATAAATATAAATAATAAAATGGTATATTAGGTATAATAACCAGGTAAATATCAAACAATTTTCATTATAATATAATATATGTAACTAGTTCTAAAACTGCCTCATCATAGTTCTTAACTCTCCATTAGAAAAGAAAATTAAATTACATAATAAAATAAAATAATTAAAATTCACTTAATTAATTAATTACAGAACTAACGTCTAGCTACTAAAAAAACCTATGGCTATCTGAATAATGTCTTAATTTTAGGAAATTATCACAAAAAACCACGCAGAGTAACGGTATACAACCTTTTAAATTCTCTTTAATATTATCTCATTAAGATCTATATGAAGTGAAATTTCAACATTTAGCATTGACCGCTCGTTAATTTAATAAGCGTAAACGCGGGCGCTTACCGAATCCTGATACCCCATTATTTTAGAAAAATAATTACAGTCCCAGTAAACAAACCCTTTCACTTGAACGCAAAGGATGGTTGAATGAAACAAACCTCGATTGCGAGTTCCCCTTGCATTTTAATTATCCTGGCGGAAGTGCGATAACTGTAGATTTGGAAACACTTTAATTAATGTTGTTGCATGCGTGTTCAATTCGAGCGTTTTCATAACAATTATTTCTTTTTAGTTCATATTCATTTCGCTGCAACTTTCATTGTCAGTGATAAAACGAACTTGTTTCCGCATTCGAGAGACAACTCAATGCTTTGAAACTTTTGATGGAACAGTTTTAAAAACTACTTTAGCAGCTCATTAATAAAGCTTTCATTTTTTTGTTCGCCGAGGCAGCGAGTATTCGAACTCGCAGCTAATTAATGCGCAGTCCTGACAAAACAAAGTCGTTTAGTACGAGTGCCATTAACATTTTTTAAGTCTTTCAACTCATTCCAGCTGTCAAAAAGCTTGGGCCGAGACTTGCGTTTTGAAACTTTTATAACGACTTGTTTTCTTTTCATTTAGATTCTAAAATGATTAAATTAACATTGGTATTTATGCGTCAAATGAACCTAAGTAACGTTTAACGGTGATATGAAGGAACATTTTAATACGTGAATCTTTTACGAATGTAACATAAGGTAGGAGAAAATGAGAAAAAAAAGTAAGGACTTATTAACTACAAACACTAACAAAGATGTCGGAAAAATGTGAGAAAAAAGTAATGGTTTATACAAAAATACTTACTTAAAAGTAATCGGATGTCGGCCTTTCTCTCTCGAGTAGTGGTACCATGTAACGGCCCGAGGCTGTAGTACTTCGGGCATTTTGACGAACGAGCCAAGGTGCAAGCTTTGGCCCCAAGTCGCTGACACGCTTTTACGCGCTATTGACGAATCGCATATGTCTGCTGTTTCGTTTGCCACGTCTTGTATTAACCTAATAAGAAAACCAAAACATGATTAATATAATAATATATATATTAATATCAACAGTAATAATATAAAGCTGAAGAGTTTGTTTTTATGAACGCGCTAATCTCAGCTAAAATTTCTTTTTGTATATGATAGCTACATTCATGAGGAAGGTTATAGGCTATCAAGCATTAGGTACGTTACTATTCTTAACGCGGGTAAAATCGCTTGGCACAGCTAGTAATATATATTCGTGTATATCTTAGAATATTATACGGTTTTGTTGAAGGACAATATTTGCAAAATATAACACGATATGTTGTTAAAGATAACTCCTAACTGTAATAATTCCATATACAATATAGTCACGTACCACCAAACGAATTTTAAATATATTTGGTTCATTTATTATTGCCCCAGTAGCAGTACTACAGAAACCAGTTTATGACAGAGTTTGGCTATGTTATAAACAATACGTTACCGAATAATACAATTTGACAACTTAACACCCAGGCAGCACTAAAGTTACATACATTGTATGTT